>CM053788.1:316249553-316259553 GCA_028749045.1 Cupressus sempervirens
CATGTGTGAGATAGAGTAAAGATAGATAATAGAGCAACAATTTACAACATATGGTGCATGTTTATTAGGTTTTTGCCATGGTACTTTTCCAAAGCAATTGCTTCTCAATTTTTCACTTTTGGATGGATTTTTTTTCTTTATTTTTTTTTTTGTGTTACCAAGATGTTTGTTTGCTAGGTTTTCATCAAGAAAGCTATATTTTTCCTTTTTCTCTCTTTTCTTGATTTTTTTAAAGAAATAGTTTTCAAATATTTTTGCTATTTTTTAGGATCATCTATAGTACTTGTAAAGGTACATGTTGTTTACGGGATATATAGATATTCTTCCTCCAATGTTGCAAGTTGATAAACCCTATAACTATATGATGCAATGACTATATTAGATCTTATTCATTTTGGTTCAAAATTTTTTATCTTTTATATTTGTCAATTTTTTTAGGGTTCATTTTCATGACCAAATCTCCAATCTCAAAATTGTGAACTTTGAAAATCTTATTATATCTTCTTCAAATATAAGTTTGATATTCTTGCAAATGGACCAATGCAGCTTGTCTATAGTCATCTAGCATTTTTAGTTCATAGAGTCTAGATACTTTGTAATTTTCATCATCAATTATGTTGTTGAAGGATACTTTTAGTGATGAAATTTAAACTTGAATTAGTACTCGATGGTCTCATCACCATACTACGCTGGGGAGTAAGGAGATGCATTACTAGGAGTGCAAATGTTAGTTATGTATGTCCAAAAAGTTGGATTCAACTACATTTTCTATTTTGATAATTATCTTATTAGATGCCTCAAATTGACCATATACTTATAGATAGTAGATGGTAGAGTATATGCTTGGAATGTGGAACTTGTCACAAAGCTCATCAACATCCTTTTTTTGAAATAGGATATAATTATAAGTAATAATAGCTAAAGGTTTCACAGTGACATATGATGTAATTTTTAGAATGAATTTTGCAATTTATTTCCCAATGATATAATTCATAGGGATGACCAAAATCTATTTGGAAAAATACTCTATACTAATGATTATGTACTTGTGACCATTAGCATAAGTTGTTTGAATCTTCTATATGAGGCCTAATCCCCACTTAGGAAAGGGCCATGGTGAGGCAATTCATTAGAAATCTTGTGTTGGGACATCAATCATGTCTCCATGCATACGATTTTTTTAACATTTCTTGGAAAGTTCATGTGCATCTTATTCCATAGTTGGCCACTGCTATCTAAATCTTACCAATTTATTTGCCAAAATTAAACCATTTAAGTGGTCTCCACATGTACCATCTTATACCTCACGCAGATCAATTTATGCCTCTTCAGAATCAAGACATTTAAGGAAGGTTTGGTTAAAGGATATTTTGTAGAGGGCATCATTGATACTAAAATATCTAGCAACCTTATGTATTCAAGATTGACATTGGTTTTTTAATAAGTCTGGGGTAGGATTTAAGAATTGAGGTAAGCATAGATATCTTGGTACCAAGGAGAATCGAGACCAATTTTACACATGATCTTATATTGTGGGATGTCAAAAGAAGGAATCAAACATCTTTCTTAATTTTGTGGCATCTCTATCATAGAAGCAATAATTATCATGGCATCTTCATGTTTATTTTTCAATCTTGGAACTTGGTAGAGCTTGATTATGACACATTTAGTTTTGATAAAATAAACCAATTTTGTGTAAGGTACCAATTTATCATGTTTAGTTTTTTATTCACCATTGACCTTATAGATGACTAGTTGTGTGTCTTCGTACACTTGTAGATTCTAAATTTTCCTTTGTATTAAAGTCTTAGTCTAGTGACTAGAACCTCATATTTAGCTATGTTTCTACTTACTCAAAATATATTTTGTATGACTTTGGTATCACATTGACTTATACAGTGATAAAGAGAATATGTACCCTCAATCCATTTTTGGTGTGTGATCCATCAAAATATGATTGTCATTCATTCAAAGATAGGACAAAGAAAAAACTCATCTCAAAAGTCTAATAATAAAGGAAGAACATCTTTTATTGGACCTTTTCTAGTTGATGATCTTATATTATGTGAAATTTTATTGCTTTACAATCCACCTATTCAATGCCAATTTCACTCGGGATCATCATCCACTTGTCCATTTTCTCTATAATTGATGCTTTTCTAAACAAATATTTCAACGGGTCTTGTTATGAGCATTATTTTCTAATGGACCATTTAATGAGTTAGCTTCTTTGCTAAAAGGACTATTGCATGACATGCATGCTCAATGAGAGTATAGTTTACTTCATAACCCACAAGTGTTTATCTAATGTATTAGATGGCTCTTTCTCCACCTTTCTCATCATGTTATGATAGAAGAGCTCCCATTGTTGTCTTAGTATTAGATATATAGACTCAATGGATTTCTTGGAATAGGAGGCCTCAACATTTGAGGGTTGAGTAGGTAATATTTTAAGTGTTGCAAAGAGTTGTTACATTGATCATTTCAATTGAAGGTCAGTCCTTTATGGACTTAATTTCGAAAAGCCTGACACTTGTATACCATATGTGCAATGAATCTCATCATAGACCATAAATTCCAATAATGCTCTGCTAGGGAACTCAAGATAAATTAACCTAAAATATGTTACTAATTTTACCAAATATTTTTTTCTCAAGATTTTACAAACAATAATGGAGTATAATGCAGAAGAAATGTAATATAGATTAACACATGCACATAAATGTAACTCATACATGGATTATAATTCTCAAGTTTATAATGTATAATTATGTAATAATTAGTTATATATAGATCGTAAGTAAAAAAATGTCACATCCATAGATGAATATGAGGTACATCATCACCTAAGTGAATAAATAGACACAACTAATACCATGAAATAGACACCATAGGATATCATCCACTAAAAGCATCATAGTGTATATAATAATGACCAAGTACAAAGTACAATGTAGTATTCAAAAGTATCACAAATCTCACACTACTAGATGATAGAATACACAATATATGAAGAATAAGAACAAGTATTCAATAATGAAGACCCAGGGAAGTATTATTGCTACGAGGACCATCCAAGCACATAATCATGAACCTCAAATATCAATGGTAATAGAACTACTACCACTCGACTGCTTGGAACTTAAGGTATGCTCCCAATGCATTGAAGAGATAAAAATAAACCCCACCCAGATATAAAATCACATGACCAATCACAACAAAAAAAAGGAATCCTAAAACTCTTTCTATCTTAAGATGTACTACACATACTGCAAATGTGATATACACTAATTGAGAGCCAAATGTCAAAAATGTAGAGGAGACTTAGGCTACATGCTATAGAAGTGTCATCACATGGTCATCTACTTGAGTTACTATGGTCTAGCCTCTCTAGACTCTGGACCCTCAAGAATTGAGTAACCTTGGACTAACCACTTTAGACCTTGGACCCTTAATATGATCTATGTGGAACTAGAATACCCTCTTAGAACTCTAATCATACCCACTCTATAGGTACCATACCACTCCCATACTTAGCCTATACAAGCACTCAAGAAATACATGAGACATACAATTATCTTGTTAATATTTTCCTGATAAAATTATTAAGTTATCCCTTATTACATAGCTTTTGATTAGTCTCTAGAATTGGCTTCGTTGGATCTCTAACGCTTATTGTAAGCCACTACCTTAAGATGCACCTAGATAATCTAAGCTCATGGTTAACAAATGGATCTCATAAATCACAATAATTAAATTCAATTCCATTATGAGACAACTAGAACTCATACTATTACTTAAACCATAATCTAAAAAGGACAAGTTACCAAAAATATAATGGTACTCTATTGGAAATATTCAAGACTATGCTAAGTTACTGAGAGGGGAGTGGTGAATCAATAACTTCTAAAACTTCTACCAATTTCAATTCTTAATACAATAAACCATTTAGTATTTAATTCATCACATTTGATCTAATTGCATGCATGAGAAACTAAAAAATATAAAAGCATTCACAACACTTGAACACACAATTTTGGTGACCTAGAAATCTTCCAAATAGAAAGTAAAACTGGGGTGGAGATGATACCCGCAAACTTTATTATTGCCGCATAAAGCTGGCCTGTTAAGGCTTATGTTGATCACTTCTGATGATTTTCCCTATTAGGAGAAAATAGGATTGCTAGGTCCACCTTGTGAGAGGATTTACAAACATACAGTGAAGTATGCACTCAGTACATAGATTTAAAAAAAGACTATTAGGTCTACCTTGTTAAAGGATTTTGACTGGTTCACTTGTTAGGATGAAACAATAGATCTCTGGTATGCAATTGAGTTTGTTGATAGAGAATCTTTAGTGTATTGATCACCTTTTTGTGATAGATTTTTCATTGATGCTCCTTGTATTAATATGGCCTTTACAATTCTTTATCTACTGCATTCATTTTAGATTCACTTTCTTGCACTTGCATTACACATTCATTACATTCCATTCCATGGATATGATACAATACATCATATTTACAAAATTACAAAGTTAGCCATGACACAAGTTAACAAAAATATTACAAAGTCGACCCACATGAAGATACTCAGGTTTTGAAGACTGACTTGGTGAGATCCTAATACTCAACATTCACTGTCACTGCTTGGCATCGTCATGCTCTTGGGAGATGTAGAAGCTCAGTCCATACTAATCACTTTCAAGTAGTCTTGAACTTGGTCTACACTAGTGACTCGACAGATACTGTGCAACTTTGCAAACACTGAATTGCTTGGTTACCATGGAGTAGCTTGGTTGACACTATCTTCACATCGCATGAATTGAGAACTCAGTAGACACTGTAATGCTCGGTAACCATTGGCTTCACATCACATGAACTGCGAACTCAATAACTACTAATAAACTTGTTATACACTGAATTGCTCGATTTGAACTGCTAAACTTCTCACTAACTGAATTTTCTTGGTAACCACTAGAGTTGGTCCAAAGGACTCGGTAGCAACTGTAGAAGATCGGTGGCTACTGAATTACATGGAAAACACTATAAATTGTTCAACAAGCTCAGTAGCTATACAAAATTTGAATAAGTGTGTGTCACTAATAACAAACTTGACTGATATGTCAATAGTCTCTGCCTTTGGCATTAGTGACAAAAATACTTATTAGCCCAAAAATTGAATACCTTGTATTCACTACCATGTGATACTAGCTTGATCTATTTTTGAAAATTTTCAAAATTGATCGTTGTAAGATATATATAGAGTATATTTGCATCATAGCATATATCTCCCTCATACTATGTGATCTATTATGTACATGTAACTTTCTCTTATATACATATCTCCCTTGTAACTCTTCTCTTCTCATATCTCATCTCCCCCTTCAACTCTGCTCTTCTCCCCCTTTTTTATAGTAATGCCAAAGATTTATTCTAACATATTTATATGGAAACACCAAAATGAGATAAGAATTTAGAGTGTACCTTTAGAGTAATTGCCAATGTTTTATCCCAGTTCTCTTGAAGAACCTTACATGTATGGATGGCAATTTGCACTTCAGTTGATAGATCATTCATGTGGTCAGCAACAGAGAAGTTGTTATCATGAATCAGGGTTTTTGAATAAATAATGTGTTTCTGCATAAAGTCCATGACTATAAGGATCATATTTTGTATCTCAACTAGTGTGGAACAAATCCTTGCTTCTTCTCTTAACAACACTGCTTGCAAATCTGACAAAAATATGATCTTCTTAAAATGTGTAGAGCTTGAACTGGGGTCAAGTTGCAACTGTTGAGCACTTTACTTAAGATCAGTATCAATTTTGGACAAATTTTCCTTAACTTCCTTGGTATACTCAGTGACATCACCTAGCTTTGTAAAAAGTGATGATATATTGGAACAGGATGCCTCAACATTGACCAAAATTGTTGACAATTCAACTTGATTAATAAAAATTTGTTGAGCAATGTGCTCCAACACTTTATTATTGAATTTTTTTTTTCCCTTTTCAACCAACTTCTCTTGTCCCTTGGTGTCCTCTTTAAACTTTTGGACTGCTTCACCAAGCTGAAACAAAATAGGTTGAGAAGAATCAACCTCAACTCCAATAGCCTTAGATAAAATGTTCTTAACATCATCTAATATCTTGTATTCTTTGTCTCTTTCTTCTCTTAATCTTTGTTGCTTGGCTTTTTTCTAAAGAAGTTCACCAACTATGTGCATTTGGTATGTAGACAGATTGTAGAAATCCCATTTGGGAATTTCTATTTCCTCATCCAAATCTATATCTTCTTCTATCTCGTTTCCTTTCAAAAAAATTGTACTCAGTTGAACCTTAGGTTCAACTGTCCTTGTACTTATTGCTTTAGTTCCCAGAATAGAAACAATAGTAGACATACTCGGGCTTTCAGTGAAAATTGTTATAGCACTGACTAGTGGAATATTTACAAAGATGCTAGAAGAATCCAAAATCGATGAAGCCAAAATTGTAGAATCCAAAACTGAAGTACACAAAATTGGAGTGCTTAGCATGGATGAGCTTAAAACTGAAGAAGTCAAAATAGGAGAGGAGATGACTGAAGAACTTAACTCGACATATGAAGAGAGAGTCTGTAGCTTGGTTGATGAAGTGGAAGTTACTTCTATCAATAATATATTGAGTTGTGTTGGCGCAAAGAGTGATTGGACATTTGATGTATCTGAAGTAGTCATAACCAAACTTGTTGAAGTTGTCTCCAAACTAGATGTAGTTAAAGGTTTGCTCAAGGAGTGAGGAAGTGAGGCAATGATTGCAACTGCTATCTTTACTGGGTTAGTCTCCACATCATCTTCCTTATCTTCCTTGGTAGCTTCCGCACCTTGCTTCTCTTCATCTTCCTTTTCTTTACCTTCTTGCTCCTTATACTCTTCATAATCAACGATAACATAATGAGTTGATCCTTCATCATCCTCTTCATCCTTACCTTCTTCTTCTTCATCATCCTTTACATCCATTGGAAAATCACTTGGTTTATGTAGCAAATAAATATTCTTCCAAGTGTTAGTGGCATTTCTCACAACATGCTCTATATCCTTAATCAAAACTAAATAGGTATTAAATCTTAGAGTCAGTTTTTCTTCATTTTTCTTTAAAGAATCTTTAACCTCAAAATTTTTTATGCTTGGTAGTAACTACCTTAGGGTTTGTGCATATATGTCTTTTACTGTTTGCATTGCAAAATCCCATCTTGGCTTGATTTTCTCCAATAATTCATTAGATATTTGAGAGGTGATTTGGTTTGGTGAATACTTCCATTTGCCCATTTTGGTCAACACTAGCTCTTCAACTTGTTTCTACTCTACCTCTATCCTTGTCTCATACTTCAAAGATTTAAATTTTTTTATACCAACACCTTCTTCCATTTGCTTTAACTTTTCTTGAAAGGTGGGAGGAGGTCTGCTAAGTACAATGCCACTTCCTTTCTTCCTAGACCTCCTTGTGAAGACTGCAGTGGATGCCTTTAGAGGCTTGGTGATGATCACCTTGCCCTTTTTCTTCAAAGGTTCTTCTTCTTTTTTTTCTTCTTCATCCTATGTCTTCTCTTTATCCTCACCTTTTCCCTCAATTAACATGAGAGGTGTACTAGATTTTAGTTTGGCTATCCTCCTCTTTCCTTTGTTAACCACTCTAGGGAGCTTTATTTCCAACTCTATTCTTGCCTTTACCTCTTCATAAGTTCCAAAATAAGGGGCCTTGGGATCCATAGGTTCATTAACAAGGGCTTCAATGATATCCTTGGTCTCATCAATGTTTACTTCATAGCCAAGAGGATTGACCCACACAATTCTAGGCTTGACTTCTTAGATGTATACCTTGTCACAATCAACCATGAAGCAGACATCATCCTTGTAGTCCTCAACCAACTTCTTAGGTATCCTAAACCTATTGTTCATTTTGTCTTTAAACACATCAATGTAGTTATCCATGATGCTGCCATAGTTTTCTCCCATTTTTGCAATGTATTCATTTATTTGGTACAATACTGGCACATCCTTTCTCTAGACTAAATGCCTTTGGAAGGGAAAAAAATTTGAACATAAAAGAATAAACATGTTAACAAAGAATTGAATTTGCAAGGGTTATTCTTGGAAGTCCTAATACTTTCCATATTTTTATTGAATTGTCTCAGCAACAACTTGGCGAGGTCATAAGACAAGTTATTCTTCACCACTTTGTACACCAAGTCCACAACTTCACATAATACACTGTTGAAATGGCTTGAACTCTATATCTTGTGGGCTATAACATTTATACCAAAATTGAGTTTTGTATCTATAACACTACTTATCTTCATGCCTTTGTCATCCCACTCAGCTAGGGTTTTCTTTTCCAATTTAGTTCAACCTAGGGTTTTGGTAGTTTTGGCTTTAGCGAGCATGGGAAGGCCAGTGATTCGATGAATCATCTTTTTTATTATCAATATTGGTTGCTCCAACCATAGTTGGCCATTGTGCACTTGGCTAAGGATATACCTAATCCATTTTATTTGAAACTCTCAAGCCATATGTGGAATATGAGTTAAACCTTTTGTTTCCAAATGTTGATGCTTGGGTTTTAGGGTTCCATCAACACACAATTGAGCTAGGGCATCATCCATCTCAAGAATACCAATTTCTTGAATTGCACATTTAAAATGAGTTCTAATGTCATTGACAAGAAGTACCTTGGGAGGGATTTGTTATTGAGCTCCGTCGGGGTCTAGGGTTTCTACAACCATGGGAACGAGCTTGAAGTCCAATTTCTTCCATTCAACACCATGAACCAACATATCAGAACCTTTCTTTGTCTTGTTGTTGTTGTTGGATGCCATTTTTCTCAGTAGCTTGAGATAACTTCAAAAATAATTGTAGGAAATTCGCTCAAGTCACCTGATTGCACAAAAAATAGCACTTCGTAATAGCCCTCTAAAATTTACAGTGAAAAATGAATTCACTTATGTGCCTTATGTCAAAAAATTTCCATTAATGCTCTGTATAGAGGTAGATGAGTTACCATTATGCTTGACAAGCTATCATCCACTACTCTATATTGATCACTCGGTGAAGTCTTCGTGACTCGGTAACCATAACTACCTTTGTTACTCTCGACCTTGCTTGGTAGAGTCTATGACTTGACCTTACTCGGTAAAGGAGGTAACTTGATAATGACTAATACAGATCTTGCTCAGTGATCCCTCTTTATCTTGCATATGGATTTGGATCTTTTTCACCTTTCAACTAGAATTGATTCTGATGTCTTCTTTGATAGCCTAGTTCTAGTTCTTCCTTGAGAACTTAATTGGAAATGTTAGAGTCACTTAATTCTTGAGTGACTTGACCATCATTTCTTAGACTAGTATCCTCAGCAGACTTAGGAATCCATTGATGTCTCATTTGCTTTAGAATGTTATTAGCTTTTTCCTTCTTCTCATCTTCAATCTTACCAGTATTCATACAATTCTTGGCAAGATGACCAAGTTTTGTACAAATAAAACATCTTATAGTGGTATCTCTTTTCTTCATATGATGTTTAACACAATTCATACCAATGTGTCCATATTATCCATAGTAATGGCATCTACACTAAGTGTTGTAATCCCAACCAAATATTGCTTTCATAATTTTCTCTATAGGATTCAATGTCTTTGTTTTGTATTTTGATGCCTTGTGCCCATGTTTCCTACATTTATGATAGTTGCCTTCAAATTTAGGTTTCACTTTGCATTCATTAGCCCTGTGACCATGCTGATTGCAATTGTAGCATTTTCCATTGAATTTTTCTTTTCTATTACTCCAACATTTGTTAGATGTATGACCTATCTTACCACAATGATTGCAAGTAGTTCTTTGATTCCTTTGAGCACCTTGTTTGGAGGATTCACCTTCTTCTTTGTATCCAATTCTTGTTTTTCCTTTTTGCCTATAGAGGTTTTTCTCATTTAGTTGAACCATGTCTGCTTGAGATTTCATCATCCTTT
>CM053788.1:316264553-316277053 GCA_028749045.1 Cupressus sempervirens
AATGTTGATGCAAAGTTGATGTCAGTAGAGTGATGAGCATAAATTTGATGATTGAATGACCATCAAGGAAAAAAATACCTAAAAGATGACCCCTGCCAAAAAAAAACATCCAACTGCCAAAAACAAGACAAAGATGTTGAAAAAGTCACTATCGCCAAATCAAAGGGTCGGTGTCGGAAAAACAAATCCAATGGCCAATAAACTTGTTTGGAAAAAAATGTCTATGATTTTAAAAATATTGCCAAAAAATGGAAAACTACCATTCAAACTTCATACCATCATGCAAAGCCAAATCTGCCCATCAACTATGCAAAATCACTATTGAGACCAATGCATGGTCCCATGGAGAACACGTGGGGCCCGAATGGGCATACACTCAAGGTGTACACATGTACTAATAAAGAGGGCATGAAATGCATAAAATTTGAACCCAAAAAATAAGCGCAAAGTCCAAAGGTCAAATTATAGCCACTGATGTGGAAGTCAAAGTGAAGGTTTTTCCTGGAGCTGTCACCAAAGGCACTCCAAAAATGCCAAAAAACATGCGCCATCTCCAAGGTTTTACAAATCAAAAAATTGTGCCCCTTCCTTGCACAAACCCAAAATGCATGGGTCAAATCAATGTAAGAGGTTGACTTTAATAGGTCTACTGCCTTCAAAATTGCCAAACTGCCAAAAATTACAAAGCCGAACAAGGGCATGGAGATCGTTCATCACCAAGGCTCAAAAAAGCCATTTGACCCATACTTGGAAAACAAAAGGCCAAGCTCTCGGTAAAGGAGGGTAGGCACAAAAAACCACCAACTAAATACATTGCATTTGCCTCCAAATTGGGTGAGGTCCCATTGATCAAACCTATCAGTGCTTGACTCCCACCAAAACAAATTGTTGAAGTGGGTTTATGGGGCCAGAGGAACAATTGGGTTTGGTAAACATAAAAAATTTCACAATGAAAAGAAAGCATTTTGGAGGCAAAGATGAGTACGAGTTAAGTGATCCACATGGTGACCCACAACTGCTCACAATGTGCATCCTCCAATAACGGCAAAAATGTTTCCATACTACATGTTGTAACCAACTTGATGTGGAAATCATTTAATTCAAATGAGTAGTCGATTCAAAGTAGGGCCATAAAATGCTCTGTTAGGGGCAAAGCAATTGTGGGACTAGTAGAATGAAAGAGGAAAGTCCCCTATCTCAATACCAACACCACCAAGCAATTTGGGGAGCACCACCATGGTGAAACTACCTGGCTACCACATCTCTACTAGAGCCGAGCCTCAAAAAAAGAAAGGAAGCTTCAAAAATATTATCCCTAACCCAAGCGAAAATGTGCCTTCTCAGAAATGATGAAATCATACCCACAAAATTAGATTGAGAGTGTGTTCATAATCTTAAACCTAATAATAGGGAAAAACCACCTAACTATTCACTCTACCCACACAACGATGAATAATTAGACCAAACCAATGCGGATGCACAAAACACCCTTGTGAAGAAGACCAGTCAAAACTGGGAAAATGATGAACACAACAAAAATAAAAAAATGAGCAGATGGAGGGGAATTATTATCTTTTGGGCATAAATGAGATAGCAACCTTAAGGTCAAAAAGACCAAGGAACGAAACTCATTTTAATTGCCGAGAAGATGATAATTCTGCCTACCCTCCTATGAAATGAAAGTGGACCGAAAGGATCTAGGCCTTAGCAAGAAAACCAACAAAATTAGAGTTAATTAGGAAATATCTAATTACCCTAACAAATGTAACCTAGGATTTTTCCTGTAATAACTCCAAAGACACATTTCTATTGATTAAGCCAAAGTTTATAAATTTCCATTCTATCAAAGATCTTTTTAGAATTCTCAAATGATCTTTTTTGGCAAGTAATTTTTATAACATGTCATCTACATAGTCATCCATTAATATGTACATTATGTCATGGAACATTTTTTCCATTTCTCTCTACTAAGTGGCTTTGACATTCTTAAGGCCAAATAACGTCACATTCCAATAGTTGTTCCCCAAGCACAAATGAAATCTATTTTAGGTTAATCCTTAAGTGTTATTATAATTTGGTTGTACCCAAAGAAGTCATTCGTCAATGATAACATCTCATATCTAGTTGTCATGTCTATTATAATATTGATGTTTGGAAAGGGGAAATTATCTTTAAGGTATGCATTGTTGAGATTGTGAAAATATAAATAATTTTTTACAGCTCTACGATTGTTTCTTACTAAGAATAAATTAGAAGTCTTGCCTAGATTATCAATTAGTCTTATGAAAACCATATCCAATAAATTTTCTAGTTTAACTTTCACTAGAAGAACTATTTGGGGATGTATATTCCTTGATATTTACTTTGATTGACTTGATACCTGATTTATGTGGAAAGTGTTGAAGAAATAATTCAAGATCTAATCTAAACATATTTACATAATACCAGGGAAAGTCTATTTTCCTTTCCTCAAAGAATTTTATGAAATTGTCATTTTCTTGCTCATATAAAGACACTACGAAGTGGACGATCTTTGGGTTGTTTTACAATCCAAGATTGATTTCTTTTACCATGTCAATAAATAATGTTTAATAATTATGCTGTAAGATATATCCAATATTCCATCCTTGGACACCTTAGAGACATTTTCATCCTTAGATACATCCTTTATTTTTTAATTTTTAATGGTCTAATGATGCCTTTCAATTTTAACCAAAAGACCTATTATTCTCATTTTTTGTTTCTTTTTTAAAATTTTATTTCTACTTTTGCAAATGAAAGATAGAATTGACTCCAAAAAATATACTATGGCATTTGGATTAATTGAAAAACCTACTTTGTGATCATTCCATGGCATGCCCTCTTAGAGCTCAAAGAAGTTTCTATTACATCATCATTTTTGAATAAATCTAAGCTTTGTGGTTCTTATTGGTCTCAATATATTGGTTTGGGATATATTAAAGGCATATCATCATCAAAATTGTATATATTTTGGATTTCAAGTGTGAAGGTAAACTGTGAACTTTAATCATGTCAATATCATTAGCACTATCTTCAAAAGTAGTGTTGGATCACATAAAGTTTTGATCTAGGCTTGAGGAAAATTTTTTATAGGAGGAGGGATATCTTCGACATGTTTTTCTTCAAAATGTATGTCATTAGGATATGCAAATAAAAGGTCAAGGAAAAAAATGTTGGAAGAATAGGAGTGTACTCCCATTCATTGGAATTGGTTTTAGTATGAGATTTCTCAGATATCATATCATCTTTCAAGATATTCATATTTTCACATGAGGGTAACTTAGTAATTGAAGAGCCAGTTTGTAGTTGTTTAAATCTAGGTCCTTTATTAGGCGGTCACCCTTGTATAATAATAGGCTATAGACTATCTTTTTTCTGAGTTCCAAGACCACTACAATCTTCATAGACCTTTTGCTGCATTATTTTGAATTATTTTCCATTTATATTTTTGCTTATTTTTATTATTATAATAGTTTTAAAATAGTTCTTTAATTTGTAATTAATCATAAGCATTGATTTTTTGTTATGTTGGGTAGGAAATAGTTTAAAATTTGTTTTTTAAATTTGTAATCAATTAAAAATGTTATTCTTTTGTTATGTTAGGTAGGAAAAATATAAATTTTGAATACTTTAGTTTTGAAAAATGTTTAAAGTCTATAGGAAAACTTGAAACTTGAAACTTAAACCTATAAAATAACACTTGTAAGCTTATATAAAGGTGTATAAAAAAACCAAAACCAAGTTAACTACACTAAAACATTGTACCTTCAGTCAAACTATAAAAAACTTAAAACATGTTAAACAATATATACTTGTATCGAGCTCTTGGATCACTCTCTCCTTAAAATTCATCTATTCTTGAAGTCTCTTCTTTCTCTCTCTTCACTCTCTCTTAAAGTACTTTCTCTCTCCTCACTCAAGATAGATCTCTTCACTCTCTCTCTATATCTTTCTCCTTACTCTCTCAGTTTCTCTCTCCTCCCAAACTCTATCTCTCTCCATACTTTCTCTCTCCTTACTCTCTCTCCTTAATATTTCTCAAGTTACTTTTTTTCTCCTTAATATTTCCTCTCTTCACTCTCTTTCCTCACTATCTCTGAAGTCACTTTACCTCTCTTTACCCTCTCTCCTCGCTATCTCCAGGTTGCTTTATCTCTCCTCACTCTCTCTTTACTTTCTCTCCTCACTATCTCTTAGGTCACTTTCTCTCTCCTCACTCTCTCTTCTCACTATCAAGCTCTCTTCACTCACTTTCTTCACTTTCTCTCTCCTTAGTTCAACTCTTTATATACTCTCTCCTTGCTATCTCTCTCTTTACTCTCTCTCCTTACTTTCTCTCTCCTCACATTTTGATCATTTTCTCTTCTCACTATCTCTCTTCACTTTAACTCTCCTTACTTTCTCTTCCCTCTCTCAACTCACTTTCTCTCTCCATTTCTCTCCCCAAGTAAGCTCTCTCTCTCTCTCTCTCTCTCTCTCTCTCTCTCTCTCTCTCTCTCTCTCTCTCCCTCCCTCCCTCCCTCCCTCTTTATTTCTTCTCACTCCTCCCCCCACTTCCCCTTTCCCTACTTTCTCTCTCCTCACTTTCCCCTAACTAACATTCTTATTTATATGTGAATGCTACCAAAATGTTAAATTAATCTTTACAAAGTTTTTAATTTTTTTTTTCAATATATATGGGTTGCAAACTTTAAGAACATAAATGTTTGATGATTTTAAATGAATTCATTGAGGTGATAGATACATAATATGTTTTTAATTATTTTAATTTGTCATAAGGGGACATGTTTAATATAAACTTAAAGTTTTCAATGTTTGATTTGTCAGGCGACTATTAAATCTGTACATGTGATGTTTAGGTATATATCTATTTAATGTTTAATTATATATAATTTGAATTTATTGTTTGCATGTAATGTACACATTATATACACATTTATTAGATTGGACAATTTTACTTTGCTAATTTTATATCAGTTCACATGTACACACTTGCAATGTTTATCTATTTTGTTTTCATTGATATTTCATACTACACATTGTTGGCATTAAGTTATTATTGCCATTAGTGACAAACTTATCTACATCAGTATAGCCACCAAGCATTCTAGTGTTAACCAAGCTTCGCAGTTCACACTGAGCATTCTAGTGTTAATCTAGCTTCGCAATTCACACCAAGCATTCTAGTGTTAACCGAGCTTCGCAGTTTACACTGAGCATTCTAGTGTTAACCGAGCTTCATAGTTTACATTGAGCATCTACAGTGTATACCAAGGATTCATGAAGCTACCAAGTTTATAGTGTTCACCAAGCTTCACAGTGTTTATCGAGTGATGGAAGTGTAGTGTTTACCAAGTAATAGAAGTATAGTGTTTATCGAGTGAAATCAAGGTAAACGAAGGATCCAGTTTTTACCGAGTGACACTATATCTACCGAGTCTCAAATGGTTACCGAGTTCCAAGCTATATTGTGTGGTTAATATGGATCGAGCGTCTACTTCTATCGAGTGCATGATGATGTCGAGTAATACAGTGGATGCCAAGTATCAAAAGGTCACCAAGTCAACTTGAAGAACTCAAGTTTACTATTGTTTGGATGACTTAGTAATATTTTATTCACTTATGTTTTGGTTGACCTTGCAATTGTAATTATTGGAATGGTATATATGTAATGTAATATATCATTTACAAGAGTGATGTATGTGAAGGAATGGATATGAAAAGCTTTGAATGAAAGCAAATCAGCAGTAGAACAAAGTATTCAACAAGGTCTACAAGGAGAAGTAAAAAGATTCATTAGTCACAAGAGGTGATCTATATTTTAAGGATCTAATCAAGTTGTAAGTAGATCCACTATTTCATTTTAACAGGTGAATCAGTTTTGCAAATCCTTTAACAGGGTAGACTTAATAGTCTTTTGTATAAATCTCCTAACAGAGTGCATACTTTAGTGTATGTTTGTAAATCCTCTAACAAGGTGGACCTAGTAGTTCTTTGTGCTCCTAACAGGGTAGATCACCAGAAGTGGTCAATGTAAGCCTTAACAGGCCAACTTCATACTATAGTAATGAAGTTTTTTGGGTATCATCCCCACCCCAGTTTTACTTTCTATTTGGAAGGTTTTTGGGTCACCAAATCACTGTGTACATGTGTTATAAATGTTTGTTCTCTCATATATGTAGTAGATTAGATGAATGAATGGTGAATAGTATATATGATTAAAGTGTTGAATTGTTTTAAAGTTTTGAAGTTACTGATTCACCCCTCCCCTCTCAGTAACCTATCATATCTTGAATATTTCCAGCAATTACTATCAGAGCAGTTTGGTTCTCAAGACAAAGCTTGATAGCTTGAGCAAAGATCAAGGACAATGGAGATATTTAGACTTGACAAAGCTATTGAAAATGAAAAGCTGGATCTGGAAATGGCCATGGCTTAACTCAAAGAAGCTAAGGAGCATCTTTCTCAATCCTTGAAGAGAAGGAAGGAACTTGCAAGACAAATGAATGACCATTAGTATGTTGAAGAGAAGATTGAAGACCTTTTACCATCAAGTAGATCAAATGAAGCAAATGAGGCTATCAAGGAACTTCTAGCAAAGAATGGCTCTCTGTAGGAAGAGGTAAGAAAGCTTAAAAGAGAACAAGAAATGCAATCAATCAGGCTATGTGAAGTTTTGGAAAAGAGAAACAAGGAAAATGAAGACTTAGAGGCAAGAAATAATCAATCCCTTCAGCATGAAGATCTTGTAGATCAACTATCTAATGCAAATGAAGAAGTTATGAATTTGAGATTTGAGAATGAAAGCCTGAGGAATGATTTAATCACTGAAAGACAAATCATTGAAAGCTTACAAAGTGACTTAAGATCTAAAAGAAAAATCAATGAAAGTTTGGAAAATGACCTAAATGCTGAAAAATAAATCAATGAGAGAATGATGAAATCTCAAGCAGACATGACTCAATTAAATCAACAAAGTGAGCAAAATCTTTATAAACAAAAAGGTAAAATTGGACTTGGTTATAAGGAAGAAGGTGAAACCTCCAAACAAGGTGCCCAAAGGAATTAAAGACCTACTTGCAATCACTGTGGTAAGTTAGGTCATACATCAAACAAATGTTGGAGTAATGGAAAAGCTAAATTCAATGATAAATGCTACAATTGCAGTCAGCATGGTCATAAAGCTAATGGATGCAAGAAGAAATCAAAATTTGAAGGCAATTGTCACAAATGTAAGAAGCATGGTCACAAGGCATTCCAATGCAGATCCAAATCATTCAATCTAGCTGAACAACTTGTTAAAACAATATTTGGATGGGACTACAATACTTGGTGCAGATGTCATTATTGTGGATGATATGGACATATTGGTATAAACTGTGCAAGACATCACCTAAGGAAGAAGGACACTACTGTAAGGTGCTATACATGCACAAAACTCGGTCATATAGCTAAAAACTACATGAACATAGGAAGAGTCAAAGATGAAAAAAAACTAAAGCTGAAAACATTTGAAAGCAGATGAGGCAACAGTGGATTCCAAAATCTACCGAGCAAGATAGTTCAACTGATGGCAATGTCACTCAAGAAGTGGGTGACTCCACCATTTCCAATTAGATTCATAAAGGAGAATATGGAACTGCATCTTCTAGTGATATCTCAAGCAGTTCCAAAATACAAAGAAAGCAAAATGATCAAATCAATATTCCAGATACACAAGGATCAAAGAAAGTGTATCTTTTTCCAAGTTGCATCTATTGAGGAAAGTCGGTTAAAGACCTTACCGAGCTAGGTCGGGAGCAACAAAAGTTTTATTCAATCACCAAGTTGCAAGGTTCTACCGAGCAAGTGAATGATAGCCTATCAATCACTATGTCATCTTAGCTACCTTCGTACCAAGCATTTATGGAAAAAATTTTGTAAAAAGGGCAGAATTTGATTTCATTTTTCAGCACGATTACAGAGTTAAAGAAATTTCCAGTGATTCCAAAGTGATTTCAAGCGATTTTTAAGCGAAGAATGTTTAGAATTTTCTTACACCTACCAAGTAGCAATGGCATCCAGGAGTAGCAGCAACACCAAGGAAAAATGAGGTTCAGAAATGCTAGTTAAAGGTGTGGAGTGGAAG
Organism: Cupressus sempervirens; assembly: GCA_028749045.1. Taxonomy (NCBI): domain Eukaryota; kingdom Viridiplantae; phylum Streptophyta; class Pinopsida; order Cupressales; family Cupressaceae; genus Cupressus; species Cupressus sempervirens. Next base: position 316,272,703 of record CM053788.1, read on the forward strand.
GCGCCAAATTTCAAACTAGTTCCAATAATTGCAAAATCACTCAACCCCAACAGAGCTCAATCACAAACTCCACCAAAGGTACTTCTCATAAACGACATTCGTACTCATTTCAAATGTTCTATTCAAGAGATTAGAAACCTAGAGATGGATAATGCCCTAGGAGAAATGAGTGTTGATGGTTCTTTGAAACCTGAGCATAAACATCTGGAAACCAAAGGGTTAACCCACATTTCACATATGCCAAGAAGTTTTCAAACTAAGTGGATCAGGTACATACTTAGTCATGTTCACAATGGGAAACTATGGTTAGAGCAGCCAGTGTTAATCACCAAGAAGATGATTCATAAGATTACTGGTCTCCCCATACTCAGCAAAACAAAAACCATCAAAACCCTAGGTCGGGAGGAGTTGCAGAAGAAAACCCTAGCTGAGTGGGATGGGAGAGGTTTAACGGTTAGCACTATTTTTTATGTTGAATTAAGGTTTGGAATTCATGTTATTGCCCACAAAATTTATAGCTCCAGTCGTCTGAACAGTGTGCCTTGTGAGGCTATGGATTTGGCTTTCAAAATTGTGAAAAAGAACCTTGAATTTGAATTGCCAGAATTATTGTTGAAATAATTGAACAAGAACATGGACAGCATAAAGACTTCAAAAAATAATTCCTGCAAATATGGTTCCTTATTGACTTGTTTATTTTTCTATGTTCAAAAATTATTTCCATCAAAAGGAAATGTAGTGTGGAGAAAATACATTCCTATTCTATATCAGATAAATGAGTTTGTAGTAGAAATGGGTGAAAATTTTGATAGCATCATGGACAATTATTTTGAAGATTTCAAGGAAAGGATGAATAATAGGTTTTGAATTCCACCAAAACTTGTTGAAGATTACAAAGATGATGTATACTTCATGGTTGAATGTGATAAAGTGTACGTTCAGGAAGTCAGACCCCGAGTTGCATGGGCAAAACCTCATCCCTATGAGGTGAATATTGATGAGGCTAGGGACATTATTGAAGCACTAGTAAATGAACTTGTAGATCCTAAGATTACTTCCTTTGGTACTTATGATGAAGCCAAGACTAGAATTGAGCTTGAAATCAAGTTACCCCAGACCATAAGCAAAGGCAAAAGAAAGATAGCAAAGTTGAAAACTAAAATCGGCCCTCTTATGTATACTGAAGGAAAAGGTGAAGATGAAGAAGAGGAGTAGGAACCAGAAGATAGAGAGGAAGAAAAAAAGAAGGAGGTTGAGCCAGTTAGAAAGAAAGGCAAGGTAATCATTAGCAAGCCACCCAAAGCCTCCACAACTGTTTTCACTAGGCAAGAAAAAGGTAAGAACAAAGGTGAAGTAGTGTTCAGTAAGCCCCAACTGACCTTCCAAGAAAGATTGAGACAATTGGAAGAAGGAGCTGGAATCACAAATTTCAAGGCATTGAAATTTGAAACAAGGACAGATGCAGATAAAATGCAAATTGAGGAACTGGTACTCAATAAGATGGGAAAATAGAAATACTCCCCAGACTAGCTTGCCCCTCAAATCTCCAAAGAACTATTGGAGAGATTGCAACCTAGGTGGGAGTCAACCACCCAAATGGCCAAAGATATATATGAGAAATCCTTAAAGAATCTTCTACTAAGTCTTACTGAACCAGACATTAAGGTAGCAATTAAGAACTGTGAAGGTAAAATGATGATTAGATTTCACACATGTTTGATTTTAACTAAGGACATTGAGCATGTTGTAAGTGATGCAAAAAACACGTGGAAGAACATCTATCATCTGCACAAGCCCAATGATGACCCTGTTGAAATCAAGGATGATGACAATAGTGACAGTGATGATTTTGATAGCACTCCATCCATCATAGTTACTCCAGGAGAGTTGCATGCACTAATGGAAGAAAAAGAGGAAGAAGACAAGGAGGAGGAAGCACATGAGGAAGATAAAGATGAAAAAGATCCAGTAGAATTGCAACAAAAGTTATTGCATCCCTTCCTCACTCTCCACCAAAGAAAGTTACATCTACTTTGGAGATAGCTTCTGCAAGTAAGATTGTGAGCACAACAGTCACATTAATTGCTCAATCTTCACCAACCTCCTCCCAGCTCTAGGTATCTGAAACAAATGTGTCAAGCACTTCATCTACCAAGTTGTCTATCACTTCTTTAGCCACTGAGTCAGCCTCCTTAACTCCTTCATCATCATAATAGTAAGCTCTACAATTTTTTTTTCATCAATTCCAGTAAGTTCTACAATTTTTTTTCCGTCAACATCATCTGTATCCACTTTGACTCCAATCAGTTTAGATTCTACTATGGGTACTCCGCCGAGTGTGATACCATTTTTGGGAAGTGTGTCAATTTTTGATCCGATTAATACTTCTATTGGCATTCAATCCTTGAGTCCTATCCCACTTCCTATTGCTAGCCCTTCTATCTCCACTATTGTGTCTATACCTAAGGTCAAACCAATCATCACAGAAGTCAAACAAAAGCATCCATTAAAACTTTTGACCACTAGAAAGGAAATTGGAGAAGAAATTGACTTAGACACAGAGATAGTGATTCCAAAGATTGACTATGAAAATGCTACCATTGAAGAGATGAGGTTAGCCAGTCAACTCATAGAGATGAAAGCTACGCAAAAATAGTTAAGATCAGAAAGGGATAAGGAATATAGAATAATTGAAAATGGCAAGAATATAATTACAGATGCTATAGGTGTTGAAGTAGATTTTACTCAACACATTTTGATTCAATTAGATGAGGCAGAACAAAAATTTAATAAAGTTTCTTCCAGACAAGAGAAACTTATTGAGAAAGCTGAAAATAAATTTGATAATAAGGTGCTAGAGCATATTGCTCAAAAGATAGCAATCAAGCAAGTTGAATTGTCAACATTTTTGGGAAATTTTGAAAATTCTTTTAATAATGTAGCATCACTTTTTGCCAAACTTTGTGATGTTTTTGGTTTTACCAAAGAAATAAAGGATAAGTTAAATAAGATTGACATTGATATGCAATCAAGTACTTCCAAGCTAAAGATGGACTCCTCCTCCACAACCTCCCATCACACCAAAATTAGATATTTGGTAGATGTATAGGCAGAACTATTGAGAGAGGAAGCAAGGATCTGTTCTATAATCATAGACATCCAAAATATGATCCTTCCTATCATGGACACAATGCAGAAACATATTAAAAATTGCAAAACATTGGTCCAAGATCAGAACTAACCAGTGGCTGATCACTTGATCCAATTATCAGTAGAAGTTCAAATTGCTCTCTCCACCTGTCAAATCTTGTAGCAAACTTGGGATAATATGTTTTCCACCATCCTCAAGGTACATCAAGAATTTCTATCTCACTTTGGTGTAGTCATATAAACTGTATATATGTAGTCCTTTGGCATTATTGTCAAAAAGGGGGAGAGATTCAACATAATAAGTGAGGAGAGTTATCACTATGAGTGATAGGGGGAGTTAGCACTCAATTGAGTTAGCATGTGTACATAAGAATTGTTATATATACATTATAAGTCATCAAGAAGATATATAGAAATGTATATGCAACAGTTCTACAAAGATCAATTTTGAAAAATCAAAATTCATTGAGTCAAGTTATGTACATATGTTTTGGCTTATAAGTGTTTTGTCACTAATGCCAAAGGGGGAGATTGTTGGCATTAAGTTATTATTGCCATTAGTGACAACACTTATCTACATCAATATAGCCACTGAGAATTCTAGTGTTAACCAAGCTTCGTAGTTCGCATCGAGCATTCTAGTGTTAACTAAGCTTCGCAGTTCACACTGAGCATTCTAGTGTTAACCGAGCTTCGTAGTTTACATCGAGTGTCTACAGTGTCTACAAAGCATTCATGAAGCTACCGATTGAATGTGCAATCCAACAATGTATATCGAGTTTACATTGTTCACCAAGCTTCATAGTGTTTACCGAGTGATGGAAGTGCAGTGTTTACCAAGTAACGAAAGTATAGTGTTTACCGAGTGAAATCAAGGTAAACGAAGGATCCAGTTTTAACCGAGTGACTATATCTACCGAGTCTCCAATGGTTACTGAGTTCCAAGCTATGTTGTGTGGTTAGTATGGACCAAGCATCTACTTCTACTGAGTGCATGACGATGCCGAGTAATACAGTGGATGCCGAGTATCAAAAGGTCACCAAGTTAGCTTGAAGAACTCAAGTTTTCTACTGTTTGGCTGACTCAGTAATATTTTGTTCACTTATGTTTTGTCTGACCTTGCAATTCTAATTATTGGAATGGTATATATGTAATGCAATATATCATTTACAAGAGTGATGTATGTGAACGAATGGATAT
>CM053788.1:316882053-317147053 GCA_028749045.1 Cupressus sempervirens
ATATGCTACCTTGGACAACTTGTCCACTATCACCATGATAAGATCATGTCATCATGATGACATAGGAAACTCTTTGATAAAATAAATGGATATAGTGTCCCACTTCCACTCTGGAATGGTATGTGGCTACAAAAGGCCTGCCAGGTGTAGATGTTCTGCCCTCACTCTCTAGCACTTAAGACATTGAGAAACAAAATCAACAACATCACACTTCATCTCTACCCAAAAGTACAATTGTCTAAGGTTAGCAGGCATCTTCTTGACTCTAGTATGTGTGGAATATGGTACATGATGTGCTTCCAACAAAATCAAGGTACATAAATCACCAGACACCAACACATAAAAGCACCCCAAGTAATGCAATAGTCCATTAGACTCAAGGAGAATAAGCTGAAAAACCTCCCCTCGAGGGTATGACTAGACTCAATCTCTACCATCACTTCTTGATATCATGTGTCATCTGGTAAGAAATCCAAGATATGACCTTGTAAATCCACTCTAAATGACAAAACTTATATCTCATGTTGTCTTCCAATCAAGCTATTTGTGATGAAATTCTCTTTCCCCTTGATGTAGTGAACATAAAAATCATATTCACATAAAAAATCCATCTAGTGATGCTATCATGCATTTAGATTTGGCTAAGTAAAGATATACTGCAAGCATGATGATCAATATGCAACTCAAACCTATGCTCCAAAAGGAAGTGTCTCCAATACACAAGTGCATGCACAACTACCACAGGATCCAAATCATGAGTGGGGTTGTTAATCTTATGGTCTTTGATTTTTATAGACTCATATGAAATCACACAACCATCCTTTAGAAACACTACACCCACACCCTCCAACGAAACATTTGTGAAAACCATAAAATCACCTATAGGATTAGGTACAACTAGGACTAGTGCACTGGTCAATTGCTCCTTCAAAGCCTCAAACATTAACTCACACTAACATGACCAAACATACTTCTTTCATTTCTAATAAAGGGAAGTGATAGGATGAGCCACTCATGAGAAATCCTTCAGGAATCGACAATAATAACTGCCAATCCCATGAAGCTATGAACCTGAGAAACACTAGTGGGTATAGCCAATCCATGATAGATTAGATTTTCTCTAGATCCACTACAATACAATCACCTATGATGATATTCTAGAAACACTTCACCTTAGACTACAAGAATCCATAATTACCCAAGTTTCCATACAACTAATGGTCTCATAAGCATTGCAACACCTGGCATAAATGGACCTCATGCTCTTCAATAGTCTTTGAATAGATAAATAATTCATCAAATAAAAAAAGGAAACAATGATCATGATACATGAAAAATAATCCATTCATAAAACTCATAAACATTGATGACACATTGGTTAGCCCAAAGGGTACAACTGTAAACTCATAATTCCCATAGCATGTACAAAAAGTTGTTCGATGATTGTCAGCCTCATGAATTAGAAGCTAATGGTATCTCAACTTAAGATCAATCTTCAAGAACACTCTTTCTCCCTTCATCTAATTAAACAAGTCATCCATCCTTGGTAAGGGATATTGGTTCTTCAGCGTCACCTTATTTAGTTGTCGATAATCAATGCATAAATGAAATGACCCATCTTTCTTCTTAACAAAGATGACTAGTGCACCCCATGGGGATACATTGGGATGAATATGGCCCTTGGCTAATAATTCCTCCAACTAAAATTTGAGCTCACTCAACTCCTAAGTAGTCATATAATAGGGAGCTCATGAAATAGGCTCTACTCCTAGAATCATATCAATACAAAAATCAATGTCACGCTTTGGAAACATGCCTGGTATCTCATCAAGGAATACGTCTACATACTCATGAAGGAGTGAGTGATTATCCAACATCAACCCATGATTCTCAGGCCATTTGAGGTTATTGATAGAGACCACAAACATCTAAAATCCATGTATTAGAATCCACTTCAGCTTCTTAGTTGAGATCATTCAAAGTGAGATTGGCCTCTAGATCCCTACAAGCTCTACCTTCCCACTTATGTCATCCATACTAAAGCAACTTACATGGGCAATCTATATTCTATTAATGGGTGGCTAACCAATCCATACCCAACACGATGTCATAAGATCTTAAAAGTAGGATACAAAGATTAACTATGGTGGTGAAGGTGCCCAAGTACAACACACAACCACTGACTATGGAATCCATAGTCACCTTAGAACCTATAGCTACCTCAACTTAACATCTATCAACTTGTCATGTAGCCACTAGCCCACATCACTAAACAAGGATGGTGAAATAAAAGAATCTAAAGCATCTGAATCAATTAATACTATAGAAGAATTACCAAGCAACATACATATAGCCTTGGCTAAGGTACCTTGGCTCTTAGCTTGTTGATTTCCAACCACTGCAAAAACTCTAAGGGATATGCATGAATCACCCATGGTAAGCTTAGACATGGCTGCACTTTTATTAATTTCTAAAGATATATTTAGAGGACACTCCAATGATCTATGGCCAAGCTAACCACATGAAAAAATGCTCCTCTAAAACTGGAACCAAATCCACATCCATCCTGGGGAGCACTAGAGTATGGTGCACTCCCTCTTTTAGAGTTATGTTGATTACCCTTAAAGGGATAGCTTTGCTAGGACTACTGATCTTGAATTTGGTCACACTCCTTCCCTCTTGTGGCACCATAACCATGTCCACCCTAATGTTGATACTGATAGCATCATCAATCCTAACAACTATGACCATCTTGTGAGGGTGTTGACTAGGCTTGGCACTACCCTATGGCCTGAGTTAGTGGTACACTCTACCTTGTAGATCATATATTGTGACTTTGAGAGCTTGATCTAATATTAAACCCCCTAGCTACATTTCTCTAAGATATTCTTGCCTTCTCTATGGTGAATGCAAGTGTCCTAGGATGGTGAAGATGAACATCCCCAATGATAGAATCTTTAAGACCCCTAATAAAATGTTATGTGAGGAGTACCTCATCATAACGATAGCATGAGTACTATCTCGGCCTAATGAAATACCTCCCAAACTAATCCACTAACATGTTCACCTATTTGAGCTCATGGAACTCATTAGCATAGGCCTCTCGATACTATAGAGACATAATTTTTTCCCTAAACCTCTCCTCAAAGATTTTCCAAGTGAGATTCGTTATACTGATCTGGAGCTTCTCACTCTCCATATCCTACCATAAAAATTCTTGTTCTCTTAACTGTGTAACAACATAATGGGCCTTCAAGTTGCTTTCATAAGTATGTAAGCAAAATAAATGCCCCATGTCTAGTAACCATGTCTTAGCCTTGAGACCACATCCTAGGCCATCAAACATTGGTAGTTTAGATCTTTGAAGGTCTCTCATCATATCCATTCAGATGGAATCTCCATCATCCTAACCACATCCTCTCCTATGGTAATCTCCACTACTAGGTGGTGTGTAAGAATGCTCATGTTCATTCCCATGCTCTTCTCCATTTTCATGCTCTAACATGTGGGGTTATTTATGGTTAGATCCCTCTTCCTATCCACAATAATGTTAGTTTTCCTCAAGTCAAGATCCCAATTGAGATATAAGATCTTGTAATAGAGGCACTGATTCCTCAATAACAACTTTATTTTTGTTACCCTATCCTCCCCCACCATCCTGATGTTCCTCCTCATGGTGTTCTTCTTCATCATTATTCTATTGGTTATTCCTCTGAACACTAGGCCTACATGTAGAAGGCATCTCTAAGGGAGAAACAAGATAAGATTCAGAGTCACACAAAAACCATAAGTATCATAGCATAAACCAAAATAAGATGCCATTATGCATAACCAAAATGATTTCATAGTGGGAGCATAACATAGAGATCCCAATGTTGCAACATGGGCTCTGATACTAGATATAATGACCCACCCAGAGATCCTTGGAACAAAGATAAATAAAAGGCCATACATTTTTTTAAGGTATCAAGCATGGATTCAAAAAACATCAACATGAACCCAATCGAAAGATCACAACATAAGACTTAACCAAAAAATCCAAGCAATCAATAATCTCAAAGAGTCACTACTTACCAATGTGTTCATTAACCAAATATGAATGTTAAAGAAAAAAGACACACTTAATATATAAACTGTCAAGACCTAGGAAGGTGCACAACCCGATAGGGTATCCAAAACACCTTCAAAAATGCAACCAAAAATTTCAAAAGTACTTATTGTTTTTCTTAGAAAGTTTTCTAATGGAACTCGTGTGATACTTTTCTAGCATCATGTAATACTTTCCAGTATTGTACCATACTATTCATTACTACCATGAGATACTTTACAAGTATCACATAATAATTCTTACAACTATAGTATCATACGACAATTCTAGCTATTGTCGTGCAATACTTTCCAATATCACACAATAGTTTTCTCTATAGTCATATGATACTTTTCTAGTATTACCCAATGTTGAACGAATGTCACCTAGGTTTACAAAGAAATTTCCAACAATCAATTTAGAAGGAAAATAGAGTTAGAACCTCCACATCGAGGAGTACCAAAATCACCATAGTTGACGAGTAAATACTTGAAAGCATAAGGAAGATCAATAAGTCTAAAGTCTGAACCATAGCATCTAATGTTATCACATAAAAAGAAACATCAAAGTGAACATACATGTGCATAGATCAACTATCTCAATAAATTGGAATGACAAAATCACAAGTGAAACATACTCCAAAATGGTATGTAGAACCATGTGAACAATTAACTCTAGAGCCAAACATGGAGGAAGGCCATTTCTATATATTGATCCCCATCAATGGTATAGGTAGTTATGCCTCCCAACCACATGGAATCCATAGGATCACTCCCTCCATGATGATGGAAATAGTTATCTAACTATAAACACACACAATATAGTCATCCATGGCTAACACTCATGCAAAACAATATAGAGGACCAAAACCAAGATCATGAGATAATGCATTACAATAGGTCTTGGTTAGATGCTTTATGGGTCTACAATGTAGGGACTCTACTAGAGATTAGATTTCTTTGGACTCCCAAGCTAAGCATCATATGGAAACTCTCCCTTGGGAGGCCATCACACTATGTCCTTGGTAAATCCATATAGGCACTCTTCCTTAGAAAACCCATACATCCATTCTCTTTTACTATCTTAGTTTTATTACCCATTAATTCATTTAGTTATCATTTATTAGAAAATTATTCATGTCAACCTTTTTTGGAACATAACTCAAGGTTATGAGAGAATCCCCTACACTTGTCTACCCTACATACCCATGCTCATCACATGATGAGTGCATGTAGGCAATGGAGTTTTGCAATGCAACCCCAATGAACATAACTCAACCAAAAGTAATTGAGACTTTGGGTCTTGAAAGGACTAAAAAGGTGCATGCTCACATGCTCATGTTTGGGAATACCAACTATAAACACTCAAAAATGGTTCGCATCTACGATTTCATCACTTCTTCATACTAATTTGTCCCATTTTCTCATTCTACTAACTCTGATCTTTTGGCCAGATTGACCATATTTCGTCATTTGTATCCCCTTTCACATCAATTTCATATCAACTTGTAATCATATCAAATCAACTCAGAATCATATCAAATCAACTCGAAATCAGTCCTAATCAACCTGAAACATATCAAACATCTCAAATCAATCATCATTTATCTACTCCTAGGCATTGTTATGGCTTTCAATGCCTTGGAAATCTATCAACTTATCAATCTTATCAATCTGACCTTAGTACTATCATTGCTCTTAGTGCTAGGTCAAAATATCATTCATGTCATTCAATATTTGACGTTGTTGAGGCTTTCAATGTCAGATCATGGCATCATCAACCACTTTAATAATATTGACAGTGTCTGTCAGTGTTATTATGATCAAACCTTATCAATCAATTTCAATCTTGTAGCATTTACAATGTCGGTTAAATGATACATATCAATTAATTCATGGCATGTGTCCTTGGCATGTTATCAATTTTGATCTATCAATTAATTTGACCATGGCTTTGGTCTACCTTTTCATCATCTTATTTGATATCCATCATCATCACATTTTCATCAAAAGATACGGTCAAATTCATTTAATCAATTTGGCCAATCATCTACTAATTTTCTCTATAGGATTAAATAACCCATAATTTAATTCTATTATTCTCACTAATTATTCTTCCTGATTATCATCCTCAATTAATTAATTTTATTAATTAATTGATTCATTATCTGCAAACCATGGAAATTTACAATTTCCTAAGTTCTATTTTCCATCATTAATTCCATTTTCTACTAATTCTTATTTTGTGGAATAAAAGGATTTTTAATTCAAATATTCCATAAAATATTTCATCATCATGACACTTGGATGTGACACCTCGTGGATTCTCCTTTGACACTTGGCTAAGATTTTTCATAATCAAATATTATTACCTCTTATGTATGTCCCTATTTGGCTTATTCGTCATAGATTCTTGGATTTAAGTGGGTTGAGGAATCTTATGACACGTCATAGATTCTCTTCCAAATTTGACTCTTGTGTGTCATAGAATCTTACTTTTGGCATATTCTGTCATATGCATCATAGGAATTATTATTACCTCTTACGCATGTCTGTGGGTGACAAATCCAATTCTCTCACCCTACATGAAAATTATAAAATGGACACCCTTCCTCTCATTTCAGATCGAGAATGCTTGAGTCCTTGAATCTTTGAGTTTTTGAGTCTCTACTAATTTGCATTTTGCATTCTCTCTCTCACATAAAATCAAACTTCAAGTATTCTCATGGCATTATCACTATCATAGGCTTTTGATTCAATTTTTTGTGCACTATAGGCAACTTTGGAGCTACAATCATTTGGAGAAGAAAGAAGGACATGGGAGCTACAAACGAAAAGGGGAGTTTTTGATTATGTTTGATTTCTTTAGTTTAGTTTGGCTTTCATGGTAGACTAGTGGGTGCTAACATATGATTATTGAGTTTGTGATTTGCTCATAGTATGTTATGCTTTTAGCTCATTTTTTGGTCCTACATTTAGTGAACCTGACATGAACATGCATATCTAACTTGAGTTTTCTTGTTTTGTGCTTGTAGGTGCAAGGAAGGAGCTCACTTGGAAGGGTATAATGACTATCTTCTATTCCTTTTCACACCTAGATTAATTAGGGGGTCTAGTAAAATACTTATATGCTCTTGTTTCATGCATTCTATTAGCTTGCTGTCCTAGGGTGCACTCTGCTCTGTCAGGGCGCACTTGGGACCCCTAGGAGCAGTTTCAGGAGCCCAGAAGCCACCAAAACATCTTTTTGTTGTTTCTAACTTACCAAATATGCCCAACTGGGCCCCAACTATGTCATTGATGTAGTTTTCACTATTTCGGTGCACTTGGGAGTGTAGCTTTGAAAATTTCAATTTTTGGGTTTTGTCTAGGCACCATTTCCCCACACTTTGCACCTGACTTCCCAACTGCGCCCTAAAACTACCAACTATGCCCAAATAGGCCCCAACTATGTCATTGACATAGTTGGCACTATTTGGGCACACTTGGGAGTGTTCTGAGCCATTTTGGCCTTCTGGGGTGCAATCTGCTCTGTCAGAGCACACCTGGGTTCACAGTAAGCACATGCATCAATCAAAATCTGCATTTCAAGTTCCTATCACTCTCTAGGACATTAATTAGGTGATTTTGTGTTACTGATGGTCTATTTGCAGCATGTGGTGATCATTGGATGAAGACGTGATCATAAGAAACTACTAATGTGTGCTTTGCAGGACATTGTTGAAGACTTTGTGTGTCTTTCAAAACTATGTGTGTGAATTTCCTAGATTAGATAACATTTTGTTTGGTTCTTAAAAAGAACCTTTTTCTTTTCTGCCTGGCATGTCTATAGTGTTAGATCCCTAGGAGTTGCATTGGACGTATCCTCTCCCCTTACCATTCATGGATCTTGGGTGTAAGTGAAATCTGTGTAACTTCTATAGGAGGCCTGCCTTGGACCAAGATACTCGATATTGGGTATGCCAGGGGATGACCTCAGAGTGGTAATGGGCCAAAGCTAGGTCAACGTTCCAGCCACTATATAAAATTCGATTATAGTGAAAGTTGTGTCGACAGTATTGCTGCGTGATAGCTCTCCACCAGTACCCTTGTGGTGCGTCAAACCCCAATTCTTGGGGCTGGGAGACCTTCTATGAAAGTTTATCATTCACTTGCCAAACATAATACCCTTACTAAAAACCATGTTTTAGTGGCCAAAATCCTTTCTATCCACTGGTTCAAGGGGTCACCCATGCCCGTGAAGACATCCTACATTCTCGTGGTCCTTAGTAGAGGCAACAGTCCCTTGGGAAGTCATGCCCCTTGGGAAGCGGATCTTGGTAGCCCCAAGAAGTGAGTGCACTGTAAGGGGGAGCCTGTGGTGCCAAGATCCTAGGTTATCCACTCTAGATAAGCATGGCTAAACTTTGGTTCAAGTAGGAATTTAGTGGATACAGTCCTAAAAGCCTAGGTTGTGGTGCATTTGTTAACATTTTACAACAACTATTCTTGTCTTAATGTGTCTTGCGTATGTGTAAAACATAATCAAGATAAAAGCCAAACTATTAAATTTACACCTTGGATATCATTTGAACTTGTCAAAACCTCACACATTTCCAAAACATTTCAACCTTTATCAAACTTTGCAAACATTGATTCAATACACTCGAACCTTGGAAAACATGGTGACTTGTGCTCTTAAATGTGCTTGGCAAAATGTAGATCTCACACTTGCATAGATTTCACTTGCATTCACCCTAGTGTAGGCTTAATTCTTACATCATATAGACTTCATATTGCATCTTTTAGTCCTCATTTAGTATATATTACTTTTCATATTCCATCCATTTAGGTTCAGCTTATTTTCCTTAGTTTTTACATTCCCATCTCAAAATCGGCACTTTGCATTCACTGCCTTGCATCTTTGCATACCTATTTATCACCTTAACCACTTTATCCATCATTTTGGTTGTCCTAATCATCATTTTGAGCATCCAAACTGGCCCTAACACTGTCCTCTACCATTTACCTCTCTGTGACATCAATCCTGCAACCATAGCTTCCAGAATTGCCTCAGTTTCAGCCCAGCTTACCAACTGCGCCCAAAAACTACCAACTGCACCCAACTGTGCCCCAACTGCATCATTCACACATTTTTCACTATCTAGCTGCACTTGGTGGTCTTGAGATCTAGTTTTGGGTTCCAGATAACATTTTGGGGCTTCAACAGTGTCCTTAGGTACCTGGTTAGCTCCCCTTGCACTAGCTTGCCCGGATCTGCATTCTACAAAACCTAATTGTCATCACCTTCACTTAATACATCATTCTATATGTCATAAACTTCATTTTTCATCTCCCAACCCATCCTAGCATCAACCCCAGTATCCTGGCTTCCTGGCATGTCAGTTTGGTAACCATACCCTTCAGAATCAGCAAACACTCTTCCTAGCTTACCAACTGTGCCTAGAAACTACCAACTATGCCCAAACTGGCTCCAAGTGAATCAATGACATATTTGGTACTGTTAGGGTGCACTTGGCACTATTAGGGTGGACTTGGGTACCTGCATAACCATTTTGGGCCTCCGAACTACACTTTAGGACCCCAAAATTGCATCTGGGAGCCTCTAGACCTACCCATTCTGCACTTGACCCAAAACCATATCTTGCACCCAAAATCCCCTTTTGCATCATAGGCATTGTCCATATCACATATCCACTCAGCATCACCACCATTTTGAGTCCTCTAAACATCATTTTGAACCCCCAAAACCTTTGAATTTAGTCAAAAATCTAGAAAAAGTATAAGTCTTAAAGTATCTCCTAGTGTTGATGGATAATGGATCTTGAATAGTACTTTTATCTTTGCTTATCATTTTCTTTGGTCAAAATTTATCTATGTCATGATATATTTGACCTTTTCATCTTTTATCAATTTGATCTTTTCATCTTTTATCAGTTTTTGGTCAAGATCCAAAGTCCTTTATCACAAGGTTAAACTCTTAGGCAAAATACTTTCAAAAGGTTTTATCTAAGTTCAAAACTTTCCATATACCCTTGTCATAGCATCCCCAAACATCATTTTGACCTACCCTAGTAGTATATCCGCTTCATATTGCATTGATCGAAATCTTTAACATCATTTTCACTACCAATCCCTATCAAATTGTCCATCAACCAAATTACCTTCTTGAGCATTTACCCTCATTATAACATCATCCTTTTCATGATATACCTTGCATAAATCAACCTCTAGTACCCTTAACAAGTCCAAAACATAACCCTAATTGTCATTTTGCATACCTTAGAGTCATTTTCATCCCCTCTAGTCAAACTTCAAAACGTCACCTTGCATTTGCATTTGCATAACATCCCTAGGATATTTGCACTTTTCACATCAAAACCCTAATTTATTTAGCATTTCCTCGCATTGCATAACATTCTTAAACAATTAAAAATCCCAAAAACACTCATATCTTGCATACCCACCACTCTTTGCACTCTTAGGTATTATGCCAACACTTACTAGGAGACAAGCAACTCAGAGACCAGAGGAACTCTATCAACCTTTGTTTTCTGAGGCACAAGCACAACCAAAACCTCATCCAAGACAAAGAAACAGCAATAAAATCCAACAAACCTTTGATGAAGACCAAATCAAGGCATCACAACCATTACTATCAGACTCTTTGAATATGTATCTGCAAGATCCTCATAATCAAGCTATGGCACAACAAACCTTGAACAATGCACCTATCATGAGATCTCCTCCAAACACTTTCCCCACACATGGGATGGTTCAATGGAGTCCTAACTTTGAACCTATATTCATGCCAATGCCACCAGGAGAAGGAAGTGTACCAACCTCACCTGAAGATGAACAATCACATTCATTTGAATTTAGCCAACCTAACACATCAAACATAAAACAAGGTATTGTACACCTAAGTGATGACTCTGACACTAATTATGTCATCACTGATGAAGAAATGGCTAGGGCATGTCAAGACAAAAGTTTTTGTAAGAACTTCAAATGTTTGGCAGCTCAAGAAATTGTCAAATTTAATCCAAACTTGGAAGGTCCTAGGTCCAAAAATCAAACCAACACAACAATTGAAAACATCCAACCCATGATAAATTTGGACTTAGACAAGGGAAAAAAAACTTTGGAGTTTTCAAACACAATAATGGCACCTATAAGATCCCATCAAGAACCAACAATTGAAATCCTCCAAAGTACATTTGAACACATGAATGTCAACCCCTTGTTTGATGAAATACCACCAATCCCTAAACACCCCAAAAGGACATTAAGACTTGATTTTAGTCACATGATGCAACAACAAGATGCACCTAAAGGGACTCATGCTCTAGGGATGCCAGACATACCTTCTTTGGAGGCAAATCAACAAAGTACACCTTTGCTCCTAACTTTACCCAGTGCTATGACATCAAACACTATGGAGCCTCTCATAAATACAACATGTGAAACATCAAGCACAACCATCCCGATGGACACACAAAGGAAAAGTCTTATTGACATTACGACCATTCCTAATAGGGACACATCTCATAGTCAAGTCAATATGATGTTGCAAGTAGGAACATCTAAAACACAAAGGTACCAAAACAGCAATACAAACATGACATTCAATTCTCAAGGACTTAGTCAACCCCCACGACAACAACAACCTACAATGGTACAAGGACTCAACACTTCCAAGGCACAACCAAATCTACATTTTCTTGACACACATCCCACATATCAATAACAACATCAAACGCAACAACAACAACCACAAGTGGGGCACACATCCAACATTCCTAACATGCAATCCCATGTGGACCCACTTGACTTACACACAATTTAACAAAAACAATTCCAACAACAACAAGAACAACTCAAGCAATAGTTTGAATACCAAATATGCCTTGAGCAACAAATCGCATACTAGCAATATTTGTTACAACAACAACATGTGCCACAAAAACCTCAACAAATACCTCTAGAACAACAAGTACACACATGGTCTCACATACAACCAATAGAGGTATCCCAACAACAACCACAACACATGGCACAACAAAAACACATGGTACAACAATCACAGTCAATCCCACAACAAGTGCCACATCAATTACCACAACAAGTACCCCAACAACAAGGACCTTTCTGTCTTCAAGGTGCCAACTTACCTCCACCACCCAGTGACACTTCATCAGACTCATCAGACAAAAAAATGTCAGAACCAAGTAGACATAGTTCTCGCCACAGCAAACGGTCTACTCATAGACACAAAAGACTTGAAGGAAAGACCATCATGCAAAACCCCAATGAAGAACTACTACAACAATTCAAACAACTTTCCAAACAAGTCAAGGCATTGGGAGTCCAAAAGAAATAGGCTCTATATACGGAAAGGGGCCTACGTCCTAAACCATTCGATAAAAGTCTGTATATGCCTCCATTCCCAAAACACTTTGAAGCCCCAAGGTTTGAAAAATACTGAAGAAAAGGCAACCCTATTGATCACATCCAAGAATTTTGCGCTTCATGTACTGAACTTAGTGATGAGCCCACTTACCTCATGAGATTGTTCCCTCATTCTTTAGGTGGGCCTACACTTGAGTGGTACTCCAAACTTCCTGGTAATATCAAATCTTGGTCAGAGCTAGTAGACAAATTTATCTCCCACTTTTCCTTTAACATCACAAATGAGGTGACACTTTCTGATTTGTGCTCAACTAAACAAAAGATAGGAGAATCATTCATCACATTCTTACTACGTTGGAGAAGCTTAGTTAGTCAATGCTCATTAGACATCCCTGAAAAACAACAAGTACACTTGTGCATTGAAAACTTAGTCCCGGACTTAATTTATGAACTCAAAATCAAGAGTCCAAGCACCATTTCTAAACTAATGAAAAAAGGGGCTAGTATTGAAGATGCTCTTATTCGTAAGGGAGTCCTCAAGATAAACAAAGAAAACACAAACACCAACTCGTCTAATGACAAGGCAAAAATTTTCTCCAAAAACAAGAATGTGACTAATGATGGTATTGTGGATGCTCACACAATTAGCATAGCACAACCTTAATTGACTTTGAAAGGTGTAAACCCTACAAATTCACAAACCTCTAATCAAACATCAGCTCCGCAACAAAAAATTGAGACTCCCATGCAAGAAAAACCTCAAAGACATCCTAGAACCAAGGATAGAAAATTCACACCATTGGGAATACCGCTTGAGACTACATTACAACAGTTACTGAGTAATAACTTCCTATAGCTACCCCCAGTCAAAGATGAACCACTGACTAAAGCAGATTGGTGGGATGACAAAAAGTATTGTGATTACCATCACACCAAAGGACACAAGACTTCATCATGCTTCCAACTAAAACATGCAATACAACACCTTATTGATGATGGTGTCATCAAAATTGACCCATCACTATTAGCATCCAACTTTGATCACATTATTTTCAAAGATCCTTTGGGTAATCATGACAAAGAGAAACCCTCAAGTTCAAACTCAAACTCACAAGGTAATGTGAATTACACACACACTGGCTATGACTACACCATCAATTTCTTTAATGAGTTTGACTTTCACATATCCACATTCACATTGAAGGCTGAAGACCCTTGTTGTGCTATCACTACATGTCGTAGCAAGATCACCCTACCTAGAGCCCCATCTAGACCTATTGCTTCTACTAGACCTGCACCCCCAAGTAGACCTAATGCTCTTACTTCATCTGATTATAGCCTTGTTGAACAACTCAGAAAAACCCCTGCACAAATATCCATTTTGGACCTACTGCGTGCATCTCCCCAACATCAGAAGATCTTGGATCAAGCCCTTAAAGATTCAGTTGTCCCAAATAACATTGATGTTGCCCAGTTCCAAGCCATGATTGGGAACCTATTTGTGTCACAACATATCACTTTTTTACCCCGAGATATTCCTAAGGACAAACCTAACCATAATGATCCCCTTTATCTCGAAGTCTTCATCCATAATGCCAAAGTTAGACATGTCTTAATAGATGGAGGAGTAGGACTGAACATCTGTACTCTTAAGGTTGTCAACAATTTGGGTTATTCTGAAGATGATATAGATCCCTCTCGAAGAATCACAATAAAAGCTTATGATGATGGTGAATGCTTCTCCAAGGGCATCATCACATTACCTGTCAGATTTGGTCTAGCTATTGAAGACACATTATTCCATGTCCTAGACATCGAAATGAATTGCAACATGATACTAGGATGCCCTTGGCTTCATGCTATGAAAGTAGTCCCTTCTACTTATCATCAATGTCTGAATTTTTGCTATAATAACATGGAGGTTACCATCCCTAGCAATCCAGATCCTTTCTAGTTTTGTGCTAATCTAAGAGATGCTACTACATTCCAAATCCCAACAAACAATGAAGCACAACCCACAAATCCCTCTTATTATGTGGATGTCAATATACTGCTCAGTAAAGCCAAGGAAAAGATGAAGATTGAAGACAATGGGTGTGGAGAGTAATTTCTGTCTCAAGTCTCTCACATTAGGGAGTCACCACTTTCTCCCATCAGTACAAAGAATGATACTTCTATCAACGAGAATACATCTGTATGTATTGAGAAAGAAAAAGCAAAATGAGAACCCACTTTGATATCTCCTAGCAAGTATGGACTTGGGTTTACCATCATGCAAAAACAAGGCTATGATGGCTATACTAGTCTTGGATCTCAGAAACAAGGAATCATTGAACCTATCACTACAAAAGGACAACCTCCTAGTTTGGGGCTTGGATTTAAACCATTACGAATAGGTCCTCCTAGTACCACGGTACCTACATGTAAGACTATGGATGTTTCGAATGATGAAAAGGCATCTGAGGATATCCCACTTGAAACCAGCAATCCCCTAGCCTCTGAGCATAACCCCAATGACCCAGTTGAATCAGTTACCCACATATCTACTTTCAACCAAAGCCCATTCAACACTGATGATGACATCTCCTCAAGTTATCCTGAACCTTTGGATTGGGACCAACGCGGACCACCAATTTTTGATCGATTCGACAATGATGACACTCTCATAATGAACTTCGAAGGCATTATGACTGAAGATCATAAAGAAGCAGTTTCTCCTAAAGAGAACACATTAGCATATTTTGGCGAGTCCACTCCACCTTCTAGTTACAAAGCAAATAGAGAAAGAAATAGCAAGCATAGGTCTCTTGGTGAAAATCAAAAGGT
This sequence comes from Cupressus sempervirens, assembly GCA_028749045.1. NCBI lineage: Eukaryota > Viridiplantae > Streptophyta > Pinopsida > Cupressales > Cupressaceae > Cupressus > Cupressus sempervirens. Next base: position 316,897,378 of record CM053788.1, read on the forward strand.
GCCATTAGACTATAAAAAATCAAAAGCTAAGCAGCTCCCATTGATACAAAATGAAAAATATGATGCCATAAATATTAGTGTTCCAGTGTTCAATATGCCACAAAGTCTTTTGGAGCTCTCTCAATCAATGTTCATGTGGAAGGTCATTGGTCTCAACCCTCCCAACCCTCCCTTATATCCCTTTGTTTATCCCCCAATCCAGCTACCCAATTTTTCCTAGAACCAAAATCAATCCTTCATCCAACAAGCCTTTGCATATGTCATCATTAGTGACATCCTACATGACATTTCTATTGACCCAATTATCCTTAGATGCCTTGATTCGCAAGAGATAGACATTATCTTACATATGGTACACGATGGTATATCTCGAGACCTTTCTAGTGGTTTGATTTTAGCTACAGACTAGGAACAAATCCTATGCAGTTATGGTCAGTCATGGATTCAGAGCTCATTAGCTAGTAGCATCAACAACATATATCTTCTTAGCATTTGTCATTGACATTCTTGATTCCATCTAAAAGTCATGAAAAAATATCAAAAAAATTGCAAAAAGTCCTAAAAAAATACCAAAAAAAATTGGAAAATGTCATGAAAAAAGAAAAAAAAAGAGTGAAAAAAGTCATGAAAAAATGGATGTCTTGATGAAAACTTGGCAAATAGGCATCTTGGCACAAAAATTTGAGTCAAGACAAAAATTCCATCCAAAAGTGAAAACCTGGCAAATAGGCGCTTTGGGCAAGTACCATGGTGAAAATCTGGCAAACAGGCACCATGTGTAATCAATGTCGCTCCTCCATCTATCAGGATTCCATCTGGTCTTTTCCCCCTCTATCATTCCTTGATCATACCCTTCATATTGCAAGACATCCTTGGTTCCTTATCATGGCTCACGAACTGGTTAATGTCCTTCGTTACCTTGCTTAAGTATCACCTGTCCACACACAAACTCTGTCATTGGCCTCTGTACATAATCTGCGTCTTGTCTGGGGGCATATTACCTACATGGCGCGTAAGTTTGCATTTGAAATAGGGGCATACCTATAAGTGCTTTTTATCCATTGGATCTATTGCATAATGGATTGGAGCAAACACTTGTATATGCTTATACGATCCTAAAAAAATCCCTAAAAATCATAAAATGTCCTAAAAAATCCTTAAAAATTCATAATACAATCCTGAAAAAATCCCTAAAAATCATAAAATGTCCTGACAAAATCCTAAACATTCACATAATGTCCTGAAAAAATCCTAAACATTCACATACGATCTTGAAAAAATCACTAAAAATCATAATATCCTGAAAAAATCCTAAAATTTCAAATACGATCTTGAAAAAATCCCTAAAAATCATAACATGTCTTGAAAAAAACCCTAAAAATCATAAAATGTCTTGAAGAAACTAGTCACGCAAAAACATCAAATATCCTCAAAAACCCTAAAAATCACAAAACTCATCAAAAATTTGCAATAAACCTTGTACATATTCACTGTGGATAACCATCCCTTTTGTGTTCACCCTTGCACTTTGCAGACTGAAAATCAAAGCACTACACTTCAATGCCAATCACAACATCTAAGCAACGTGACCAACAATCAATCCAACATATCACTATGAACCTATCAACTGAATCTAGAAATAGTGCTATCACATTATCAACCTGTTGAACACCATCTAAACACCTAAAACACTAAAAAGAAAATAATAATGGACAAGGATAGCTGTTGGCTCACGCTGTTTAGTGAGTGATTTATTTTTTGCTTTGTTTTTCTTTGATCATGTTCCTATGCCACTCGATGATATAAAATTAATCTATGAAACTGGCTGGGATGGTTCATGGTCATATTTTTCCATTTCTATATGTTATAATGTACCTTTGAGAGTCTAGGGCATGTATATATGCCTCAGGAAGGACAAGTTCATTCTTTGTTTGCATCGTGCTTGTTTACGCAAAAGGCTTGCATTTGCACTTTAGCCCTTTATGCCATGATGCGTTGCATTCCATTTGCCATATCAAAATAAAGCTCCATTTGACATATAGTGCACTTTCTAGAAGCAAAAGTCTTTCCATCATACTAACATCTCCTCGTCTCATCTTTCTTCTTCATCTCATTCTCCATCACCATAATCATGTCTTCTAATTCACCAAATCATCTTCATCTTGCATTCATGCATTCTTGCATCATCCTACGATGTCAATCAACTTTCTATGGCTTTCCACCTAATTCAATAGTCTAACATTTGTCTCATCATATTTGACCAAATATGACCATTTTTGATGATTTCCCTCATGTTATGACATCTTTCCATCATTTTGGGCATGCACACACAGTTTCAGGTCTACACTCTCATAACTTTCACATTTTAGCTCTGATTTGCATTCTGTCAGTTGCAATAGTTTTGTCTTCTTGTTGTTGATAAATTGACTTATCATATGCTTATCTTAGTCAATTTTTCAAGGGGGCACCATATATATCATCCCTACTGGGGCATGTTGTGGCTTTCTCATCAATTATTCTTTGATACAATGCTCTAAATCACATTGTATCAAAGAGGGGCAAAATGTAGACGCTAAAAAATGGTTCGCATCTACGATTTCATCACTTCTTCATACTAATTTGTCCCATTTTCTCATTCTACTAACTTTGATGTTTTGGCTAGATTGACCATATTTCATCATTTGTATCCCCTTTCACATCAATTTCATATCAACTCAAAATCATATCAAATCAACTCAGAATCATATCAAATCAACTCAAAATTAGTCCTAATCAACCCAAAACATATCAAACATCTCAAATCAATCATCATTTATCCGCTCCTAGGCATTGTTGTGGCTTTCAATGCCTTGGAAACCTATCAACTTATCAATCTTATCAATCTGACCTTAGTACTGTCATGGCTCTCAGTGCTAGGTCAAAATATCATTCATGTCATTCAATATTGATATTGTTGAGAATTTAAATGTTAGATCATGGCATCATCAACCACTTTAATAATATTGACAGTGTCCGTCAGTGTTATTATGATCAATCCTTATCAATCAATTTCAATCCTGTAGCATTTACAATGTCGGTTAAATGATACATATCAATTAATTCATGTCATGTGTCCTTGGCATGTTATCAATTTCGATCCATCAATTAATTTGACCATGGATTTGGTCTACCTTTTCATCATCTTATTCGATATCCATCATCGTCACATTTTCATCAAAAGATACGGTCACATTCATTTAATCAATTTGGCCAATCATCTACTAATTTTCTCTATAGGATTAAATAACCCATAATTTAATTCTATTATTCTCACTAATTATTCTTCCTGATTATCATCCTCAATTAATTAATTTTATTAATTAATTGATTCATTATCTGCAAACCATGGAAATTTACAATTTCCTAAGTTCTATTTTCCATCATTAATTCCATTTTCTACTAATTCTTATTTTGTGGAATAAAAGGATTGTTAATTCAAATATTCCATAAAATATTTCATCATCATGACACTTGGATGTGACACCTTGTGGATTCTCTTTTGACACTTGGGTGAGATTTGTCATAATCAAATATTATTACCTCTTACGCATGTCCCTATTTGGCTTATTCGTCATAGACTCTTGGCTTTAAGTGGGTTGAGGAATCTTATGATGTGTCATAGATTCTCTTCCAAATTTGACTCTCGTGTGTCATAGAATCTTACTTTTGGCATATTCTGTCATATGCGTCATAGGAATTATTATTACCTCTTACGCATGTCCCTATTTGGCTTATTCGTCATAGATTCTTGGCTTTAAGTGGGTTGAGGAATCTTATGATGCGTCATAGATTCTCTTCCAAATTTGACTCTCATGTGTCATAGAATTTTACTTTTGGCATATTCCGTCATATGCATCTTAAGAATCTCTTGCCACATCGCATGTATGTGGGTGACAAATCCAATGCTCTCACCCTACATGAAAATTATAAAATGGATACCCTTCCTCTAATTCAGATCAAGAATGCTTAAGTCTCGAGTCCTTGAATCTTTGAGTTTTTGAGCCTCTACTAATTTGCATTTTGCATTCTCTCTCTCACATAAAATCACACTTCAAGTATTTTCATGGCATTATCGCTATCATAGGCTTTTGCTTCAATTTTGTGTGCACTATAGGCAACTTTGGAGCTACAATCATTTGGAGAAGAAAGAAGGACATGGGAGCTACAAACGGAAAGGGGAGTTTTTGATTATGTTTTCTTTCTTTTGTTTAGTTTGGCTTTCATAGTAGACTAGTGGGTGCTAACGTATGATTATTGAGTTTGTGATTTTCTCATAGTATGTTATGCTTTTAGCCCATTTTTTGGTCCTACACCAACTACACAAAGATCATAAACAACAAGGGTTTAATGAGAGACAATAAAATTATTAAGTATAAAATCACTCCCCAAGCACAAAGTTGGGAGTATGGATTTGACACAAATCCTTATGCAAGAAGAATACATGTATGGTCATATTGGATTCCTTACAAATAATCTAATTCTATGAACAACATCAGTGCCAAGAAACAACCAAGAAAACTAGATAGCATGAAAATTGAGTTGAAGTTAAAACCACCCAAAAAACCAACATTGACAAAAATCAATGAAATTAAAACCCTATTTTTAATCAGGTACAAAAACCCTAGATATATTTCAAAAAAAGGGTTTAGAGTTTGTAAGAAAAAATACCAACATAAACATATATCCAAAACCTACAAACCCCACACCAAAAGAAAATAAATGCTCATACCCACCCAACTAGGTAGAGCCAACATATAGGAATAGAAGGGAACACTAGTTCTCTACCTCCTAACATATCAATACCAGAAACAAACTTAGAAAGAGAGCTAAAAAAATAAAAAAGGGAGAGAGCCCCACTTGGAAGACAAAAGGGAAAAAATAGGAATGCTCATGATAAAATAATCATTCTGCAAAAACTACCAAAGTCTCAAAAAATTGAGATCTCCCTGAGTCGGATCTAATGAGATCAATCTTGTGATGATCCCACACTTGCAACTCCCATAATGATTAAAACAAAAATACCTCCTTAAGAGGATTTGGTGTTTTTTCTCTCCAATTTCCTATTCAAAAGTGAGAAGTAAGGAATAATTTTTTTTTTTGGCATATATATTAACTTTTAAAAGTGAAATATTAAAATAGGAAAATAACTAGCTCACTAAAATAAATCCCTCTTCAACCCCAAAAAAATTGGGTAATTCCAATTGAATGGAATTCAACTATGACAAAGTTTTCTATAATTAAAATAATAAGATCAAAAACCAAAATACTCTTAAACATTAAATTCCAATATTGCTTAATAATTTCCAGGACAAAATGCAAATATCTTAATGCAAAGACACAATACTAGTCTTGTCACAAATGCAAATTAATCTAGATTTATCAAATCACTGGTGGATTTAATTAAAAATTAACTAGACAAGTCACCCATACAAGGATGAAATTTGCTAGGTATAAATAGTCGAATCACTAAATCCATGCACTATTTCTGGGGATATAAATCTTACACACTAAACAACACAATCAAGTGCAATCAAATATAATAATATAGCCAAAGCGATAAGTGCATTAAATCATGTAATTAACCATTTATTTACTTACATTAAAATAATCTATTTACATCACTCACTACATCATAAAACATCTCAAAATAAGAATGAAGTAAATATACATAGTATCAAATCACAGTATCTAGAATCCAATAAGTCCACCATATAATCATAAACATAGTACATTTTTTAATACAAAATAACAAGATATCATCATAAAGCATCATGTCATGTCAGTAAGCATCACCATGCAGATATGATCAAAATGACAACATAGTATCTATCATCTATGATTCTAGGAATCAAAATAAAGTATCTCACCATTAGGTCATCTCGAATATCATCCAACATAAGTATCAAAATATGTCTTGAATCCAACATATAACAAGGTACAAAATGCAAACACAAGAAGCACTACAATTAGAGCTATGAAATAAGATAGCTTCGATAATTCTCAAACCAAACACACTCAAGAAATAAATTAGTTAACTAAAAATAAATAAACTCTTGATAAAGATGAAATTTCAAAATTACTAGAGGAAAAGTTGTTAGGAATAAGGTGTCTCAACCTTGGATAATTCCTATTCTTATTATTTGTTTTGTAAAATGTATTTCTTGTAAATAATGTTGATGTGTTGGCATCTTGAATTGTGTATAAGGAGATCATAGCTAAAATAGTTATGACGGATTCCTATAACACGTAAGAGCTATGTTAGGAAGATTCAATGATAGGTGAAGAAATGTGGCAACTGATAAATTTGAGTACTGTACACTCTACCCAAATAGTAAAACTCTAATATGGTTACCTTTGGGAGTAACCCTAAAAGTGAAGTGCATATTATAAGTGTTTTTAGGGTTGTGAAGAGGAGTATGCAAAAAAGTGTATTGTTGGTACTATGAGTTGTTACTGGAGTCTTGTTTTTTCACTGTTGAACTTGCATTGCAAATTTATTGTAACCTTGTGTTGAAGATAATACATTGTGCAGGTTCTGGAGGGGTGGGATTGTTTTACAGAAAGATTTTTCCCCACTGAAAAATCTTTGTGTTATGTGTTTCTTTCTTTGTCTATTTTCTTTATGCTTTTTTGGCCAAAATATTATTGTTTACATGATATTGAATCTACAAGTGAAAAGATTTTATTAGGATTTGCACCATACTTCTCTTAAGAGATTAGTGTAGGAAGTTGTTTTGGCACCTGAGTTTCCTTACAAAAGTATACAAATAATTTCCCAAAAAATGATGTTATTTTTCACAAATAAATGATGTAGTATATGATTAGATGGAACTTGAAAATGGAAAAGATGGGTGAACTAGGGTATCATGAAATTTACTTTGACAATGACCACCTAGAACAAAATGACCTATTTACAGATGAAGTTCAACTTTCTAACTACTTGAGAACTAAAGGTTAGGATCAAATAGGAATTAGAGTGATAGAAAATAATTGCAACAAAAAATATTGTTAGAAGAAAGAATGTAATATTTTGTAAAAGAAACCATCTCAAATTAATAAACATAAGAAAAGAAGGTAGTAAACTATTATTTCTTGCAAACAATACTTGGAAGACCTCTCATACCTATAATACAACTATAATGAAGAAAGTATTAACATAAAGAATATATTATTACAAGTACATGTGAGATGTTGAAGGTTCTCAAAACATATGAATCATGTCATTTATACAATGACGTTCCTTGTAATAATAAAAATTTGTTGAACAACCAAATTATACACACAAGATACATAAGAAGGAGATACAAAACTAGTCTACTAGAAGCTTCCTATTTTTCTCAATGTTTAGAGCTATTCTAAGGGAATCTCTTAATGTTATAGGGATTTTATCCCTCAAAATGTAAGTCATATCACTATCAAATGCATTGAAATTGTTGTAAGGAGAAAAAATTCCTTCAACCTCATTACTTGAAATAATTTGTACATTCCCTTTTGAAATCTGACTGAAATCAAATGTAGACTCATTTTGATTTATCTTAATATTGTTGAGTTAATTCAATATAAAACTAGCATTAGTATTATCCCCATACTATTCTTAAGAACATTTTTCAAGATCTTCCCAATAACTAATGCTATTATTAGGTAATCTCCTATGCTAATCCCGAGCATCCTCTCTAAGAGAATGCACAAATAGCTTCATGACCACATCTTAATGCTCAACTTCATAGTAATTCAAGATATCTTTAAGCTTTCTAAGGTTCTCTTCACCACTAATAGCATTATTTCTAGGAATTTTTGTAACCTTATCTCTTAGATCATTTTGAATAGGGTTTGGATGACTAGGGATGCCTAGGAAAGATATTTGTTTATATCTCTCTATATACATAGGTCTCTTTGTGAAACCTACAACACCAATAGAACTAGATCCAATGACTTGAATCTAGATATTCATTTTTCCTAGTTGGAAACCATCTTGTGGTGCTACTATGGTAGAAGAGGAAGAGGGGCTAGGTTGAGAAGCAATGATATTACTTAGTGTGGGACCATAGGGTGTACTAGAAAACATTCCTAATGAAGGCTAACCTTGGTTTGTGTTTGTCTGGTTTTCACTTAAAATTTCTCCTAATGCATCTCTAAGTGAAGGTTCCAATTCCCTTTGTGAACATTAGGGTTTTGTGTTTTTAATTTGCTACCCCTAAAAGAACCCTAATTTTTGTTTCACTAAGTGTTTCCCTAGAAATCCTTGGATTATGTTTACATAGCATGCCCTTTCAAAAAAAGGAATGTCGAGAAAAATATTTTAAATACCCCTAATATTTCTGCCTAGGTACCTTAAAAAAATTATTTACATTATCTAGCATTATCCTAAGTCTCTGAAATGATTTTAACCTAAGATTTTATCTTAACATTCTACGAGTTTATGTATTTTTGTTGGGAAAATGTATTAAGTAACAATAACCCTTAATTTTCCTTAAGATCAAGGGTTGTTTCTTTGTTACCAAAAGAAATAATAAGGTATTTACTCCTTGTGACATGGAAAAAAGGCAATACTTATCCATGGGACCCAGTCAAAAGGAGCAAGATTTCAAGAATAAAGCCCACATTTCTAGATGTTCTTACGATTAATGGTGTTTGCATTGTCACTAAGGGAAGTTGCATGATTTTTATCCTTGGTGATATAATGACAACCCACCATGTGGCTATGTGGTAGGAGCAACCCTTGAGGAAAGCACCATGAGTTCCATGTCATTAAAAGATTGTCCAAATGTCAGATTTCTAGTTGCCACAAGTGATTTTCTTTGAAGGAAATGAGATGTTGGTTCGTATCATCAGATGTTCTCACGATCGATAGTGGTCACTTTGTTGCCAAAGAAAGTTGAAAGATCTTTACCCTTGGTGACATAGTGACCTGAAGGAAGTGCTATGAGCCCAAATTGTGTATAATTCAATTATCATGTGCTTCATCATCTGATGAAAGGCTAATCAACACTGGTTGCTTTGTCACCAATGGAAGTTGCTTGACTTTTACCCTTAGTGACATAGTGAGAACCTAACACATGTCTAGAGGCATAAATGGGTCCTATGTAGGTTGCCAACAAGGAAAGAAATGACTCAAGTGGAAGGATTCAATTGGATTGACTGCCAACTAGGAAGGTTGAAGTCAATTCATAAAATGTTTTATTCCTTAGTTGTTAGATTTTTCAAAAAATTGATGGCCTATTTTCAAATGTGAAGGGTAGTGCCACTATGTTTTTCTACATTCCATTTATGACAATTAAAGCTCCTTGTACAAAATAAAACAAGGAATATAGTGCAAACAGTTGAGAATTTCTTCATGTAAATATATTTTTGATTTTCTAGAGCCAAAATCTATTGAAGAGCCTATTTTTCCACCTGGTTGAATCATGAAAACTTTCTACATTAGTGATTGATTGTAGCATCTAGAGAAGAAACAAAACAACCAAGTAAGTATCTCAATCTACATATGATTCAAAGAATTTTGATTTCTCTTCATTAATGTCCAATATGCCTCCAAAAAAGGGTTTCTCTAGGAAGGTAGAATATGCTAGTAGAAATATCCATGATGATTTTCTAGAACAATTGAGTGAATCTACAAATGAATCAGCCCAAATAAAGAAAATAGTTCCTGTAAACCCTAGACTCTAAATTGCAGATAGTTTATTTGACAAGAGAAATTGGACTAGGGATGCCATAACTTTTGAAATAGGGCTCTAATTGTTTAAACAATGGTTCTTAGAAAGGAAATTGTTGCTCCCCATAGAAATATCTAGAATTTTGACTTAGGTAAGCAAGTAGTTCCTGAGGTTTTTATGGATTCAAACCTACTCATAGCTATAGCCCAAAACTATGACCTAGTATCTAGGATGGTGAGGAGAATAGATGGGGAATATTTAATAAAAATTACTACAAAATAAAATCAAGAAGTTTTTGGAATGGACCAAAGCACAAATTATCACGAAGTTATTCATTTTTCGGGATTGGAAAAAGAATACTTGTCTTGTAAAGATCAGGTTAGGCAAGGGGCATTGAGAGGACACTTGGCCACAATTGGTAATTTGACTTTTGTTACAACATCAACTAAAGAGCCTTTCAAGAAGTAGTTTTTCAATTCTAGGGCCATAGACATATACAGGACTTTGTGCAAGGTCTTTGGTGAAGATGAACAAGAGTTTATGCCAATAAAGTTCATGTATATGATGATACAAATCTCTTCCTTTGGTGTGGATATTATTTTTGATTTTTCATCCTATCTAGTAGAAGAAATTCACATAGGTCTAGTTGGAATTGCAAAGGAAAAAATTGGGACAAAATTTGGCTATTATTCTTTATTGATGCATATGGTTTTGTATAAGGGAGTTACTTTCTTTGAAAAGGAAATGGTATTGAACAAAGAATATGAGGGAGAATCTTTGTCAATTCAATTGTGGAGTGTAGATATGACCTAGGATGTAGAGGAGGCCAATTTTGTGAGATTTGATAGATACTTCACATCTAGGTTGAGGAGCCTATTATTAAAGGATAATCCTAGGATACCTAAAGTATTGCTAGATTTCATTAGGCCTAGATAACCCTACTAGTTTGAAGGGTTCCCATAATTGGACATATATCATACCATACCCTATGTCAACAATATTTAGAGTATTTGGATTCCAAGGAACTCCACATGTGCTTCCCTACCAAGTATCTCTTAAGGTGGGAATAACTGCTATGATATGGCAAATAGGTGGTTTGTAGGAAGCACAACTCACTGGTCAGTCTAGGGGCTCTATTTTCCCATCTTGTATAGTTGCTCATCAGTTCATAATCACAAAAGGTGGTTGGTTGTTTTTGTATAAATTCTTAGACCCATACAAAAATGACTATCTCTCATGATTGTTTCAATTATAGTGAAGGATTTTTTGAAATATTCAAACAAAGGGCTAAGACTAGTGCTAAAAAACATCAACCCTACTTCCCTAAAGATGTAATAAGAAATGAATTCTCTCTTTAGGAACAACAGATCAAAAAGGAGAAATTGAGAGTTTATTCTACAATTTTAAATTTTATTAATTGTTTTTACAAAGATTATAAGCCTTTAAAAGATGCAAAGACTGATGCAAGGAGCTCCCCTTAATACCATAAACTCATAATAGAAACATAGAAACAATAGAAAATATGAGAATAAAATATGGACTTCTTATTTGCACCGCAAATGCAAAATTACAGAATTTGTAAGTACAATATGCTAACTCGCATGGGTTCCTTCAGTACAATAATTTGCAAGACAAGCTACGAACTATCACCTAGAGCTATCTTAGACAATGTTTGGGCCTTTCTTAAGTAGGTAGTTTTATGTCACTCGAGAAGGTTCTAGATGCTCAAACTTAATACCTAGGGCTGACAGACCCTAACAATACACATAGAGTTGACCAAATACATCTTTGACAAATTATTTAAGAAATTTTGGTAGCCCAACTTTCAAAGGCCATATCTCACGAATAGTTGCTCTAATTGGCTATTATAACCACTTTTTAGAAATGCCAGCTCATGACCTACTAGCTCAAAATTGCACAAGCACCCTTCTATTGAGTTTTTGGACCTTATCTGAGAAATCTAAGGCCTCCAATGGTGAGCCTAAAGATTATTCTACGAATTTTTCTATCAAAAATCCACAATAACTTCTTTGATACTAATGCTTAAGCAATGAGATTTTTATGGTAGGCTTACAACTCTAAAATGAACCTTCCTATAGAAAATGAGAATATTCTGAGCTCATATAAAAAACTTACTAAAAATAGTAAGTTCTCATAAATAGTAACCACCTTTTCTACTAGTCCTTATTAAAATAGAAAAGATTGAAAATAATTTTTTTTTGGGTGATGCAAGATTACCCTTACACCTAGGATGCTCCTGCATCAGACACTCGAGATAAATTGAGAAGTGACCCCATCACATCTCAAGTGTTTAGAAGAAAACCAAGATGGTTAACCTCCTCCTTTGCTAGCCATGATGAATCCTCAACTTGTCTTCCTTTCCATTTGACTAGATATTCCTCATAAGTTCTATTTCTAGTACTTTTTCTAACATGACTATCTAGTATCTCCTCAATCTCCTTTGTAGCTGAATTAGCTATTAGAATGCTCCACTACACTTCTGCAACTTCATCTCCATCACCTCCTTCATAATACTCTATCAAATCTAAAATATTAAATACTAGCAAAATGTTTAATTCAATAGGAAACTCCACTTCATATGCATTGCCAAAATCATGCTTCTTCACTATCTTGCATGTTCCAAACTTCTTCATCTTGAACTTATTATATATACCCACTAGAAAACACTCCTTTCTCAAATGAACCATGACTTCATCTCCTATCTAAAATTCCTTGTATCTCTTTTTCACATCTGCCTTAGCCTTATACTGTGTATTCATCTTTACGATGTGCTTCCTCACCTCCTCATGGATGTTCTTCAAATGCTTAGCAAAATCTTCTACTTTAGCACTACTTATTGTAGAAGTTGAGGAATCCAACTTCATAGATCCTCAAGAACACTTGCATGCAAATATCCTACAATGAAGAGAAGCCAAAAAATGAAAAAGCAAAGCTTAGAAGTTCTCAAAAATGTGAGAGCAAAAATGTATTCTAAGTTATGAAAACAAAAATATGAAAGTTTAACCTTTTAAGGTGAATGAAACCCTAAAGGAAAGAAAGCTAGGTTTTCACATTATAATTAATATAAAATATTAATTATAGGCACCTAAGAGAGCTAAAGCACCTAGAGTAATAAATAACTTACTCTAACACCCCCCTTAAGCGAAGCTTAGGAGGAAGCTAACCTAGCAAAGCTATGAAAGCAGGAAAAATGGGTCTTGGCAACAAGGCCTGATTAGGTACCCAAAACAAAGAAATCTCTATGAACTAGAGACCAAGGAGAAAAACAAATGGGAAAAAACCCTCTCCAAAAAGAGATAGAACAAACAAGCTAAAAAAAAAAACAAAAAATTTATGGCTCAAGAGACTCTCTCAAAACCATAAACAACCCCCCCATGAGAGAGAGATGAGATAGCAAAACCCCCCCAGAATGATGAAGTCCCTGTAGAAATAAATGAACCAATGGAACTCCAATGCAGAAGAAACAAGGGCATAGAACAAGGAAACCACTTAATGACAGGAAGGCCTAACTGATGCTCAAAGGAGTAGACAAGAGGATCTCGAAGAGGAATCCCCAAAGTAGGTGTGCTGACACTATCATGAAAGAGGAGATGAACATCCTCTATGGAATCCACAACAAGTGCTCTTGAAGGCTCGATGAGTGGAGCTGGAGAGTCTGACAGAGTTAAAGAAGAAAAGAGTTCAACGTAATGAGGTGTGGTGATCTCAGGAACAATGCAAAGGCTCACATGTCTTGAATGCACCACATGATGCTCTTGTGAAAGAGAAGAAGTATGCTCTGATGATGGAGATGGTGGAACAAAGTGCAAGAAGGTGTAGAGATGGGTGGTATGATCAACTATCCCTAAAGAAATAAGGCCTCCTATTGCACTATCCCAAATGTAGACTAAATCTTTAGTGAACTCAACTATCTTCCCTGATCCACTATGTGTAATCTGATACATCGAGAGAAGGTTTGCAGAGAGAGATGGAACATACAATACATCATGGAATGTGCCATCCTAAATGTGAACTGAACCTTTCCCATAGACTATTAGAGTAGTGTTATTCCCCATGAGAATATGAGGAATTAGAGAAGCTTCAATAGAGGAGAAGACCTCTTGAAAAGATGCCATATGGTGAGAAGCACTTGAATCCAGTATCCAAGGGACCTGGGAAGGGAAGGCAATGGAAGCCTATAATGCATGACCTTGTTCAAAATCTAGTGAAGTTGTCGAAGAGGTGGAAGAAGACTGAAAAGCAGACCCCTGTGAGGTAGAAGAGGATGAGCATGAAATAGAGCTCTTTTGAAGGAGGGCTTGCAAATCTATAATCTATTTCTCATAGCCATCAAATCTCTTCTGAAAATAATGTGCCTCATCATGAGCTCCTTTCTGACAATAGGAACAAGAAGGAGTTTTAGTCTTCTTTTTATCCTTCTTCTTAGAAGAAGAGGATGGATTAGTAAAGTGCTAAGAAGAGGAATCAGATATCTACTTTGGCTTCTACTCCTGTGTATCCTTGGCAAGTAATGCCTGTGATGGTGAACCTGTAAGTGAATCCATCTGAGTGAGCTTGGATTTCTCATGAGTTAACCTATCACAAAAAATTTCAAAAGAGGGCATCTGATGTTTGTTACCCAAGGCATCCATAGTGGAGTAGAAAGTAGAAGAAAAGATTTGATAGTATCCTCGCAACTTTGAGAGTATCAAAAAAATAAACTCATCATCTATTTTTTTTTACCACATCCCTACAAAACTGTGCACAGAGATTTGAACTTCATCAAGAAGTCATCAATGGTGGGAAAGCTATCAGGTGTCAAAAAAGTCAACTCTACATCAAGTTGAAGTGCCCAGAACTCATTCACTTGACCAAACAAAGTCTAAAATTTGAGCCAATAAGCCCGTGGAGTAGTCAAACCATCCAAGTGAAATAATAGACTGTTTGAAATGTTGAGTGCAATCAGTCCCATGGCTTCGTCCATTTTGTTCTTGTGTTGTAGAACCTTAAAAGGGAACATAAGAACTAGCTGGTTCACATCAAGGCAGGACCATAAGCCTCTTGACATGAGAAGCCTAGTCATCTGTGTCTTCTAGGTGTGATAGTTGTGTGACATGAGCTAGATCATAGAAGGATTTGACATTGAGAGAAAGAAAAGATGGAAGTAGAAGGGTATGATTTTGAAGCAAATTACATAATAGAAAATGCTCCTCCCAACAACAAATAAAAAATATCCCCCAAAACCAAAGCAACAACCATGGAAAAACACAAAAACTGAGAAAAGAACCTAGAATTTAGATGTAGAGAAGAGGAAAACAAAAGCCTCTACTTCAACACCAAATTTGGAAGCTCAAATAAACTCAAAATCATATGAAACTAGCACCATTGTCTCTGTCTCTAAGTCATCTTTTTGACACTTCTTTCAGATTGCAAAAATATGTCGGTATGCTCAAGTTATGAGTAAAAATCCAATTGTAGGTCCAAAAAAAGAACTCTTTGGAAAATTACAGAGATGGGAAAAAAATTGAAGACCATATGGCTGTCAAATGGACATCGCTGGGAAAAAAATTTGGTACCAGATTAATAATGTCATCTAGCCAAGAAGTGACATCAGTAGGGAGTCAAATTTTTCTGATGTCAGCCATACAAAAGTCATTGAAAAATTTGACGTGTGCCAGTTTGCTGATGTAAGAGTGTCATAGGATGATGTTAGCCTCGGTGGTGATAGAGGCGGCGGCGCCACTGGTGGTGGTGGCAACTAGGAGGTGCTGCTGCTGTTGCGCCATTGGTGACGGTGGTTGGTTGATGGCCTGCTGGCGGCAATGGTGGCCAGGCATTGTAGGAGTGGCACGGCCAGCTTTGACTAAGCACGGGTAGTGCGCGAGAAGGGTTGCAGTAGTGGCCGCTAGGCAGCCCTGCATTTTTTATTTTTATTTTTGCAATAAATGCAAAATCTCATCCGTACGGCCTCTCAGAGGGGTAAAATTTTTTTTCAGACACTCGGAGGCCAAAAAAAACAAATTTTTTTTATATATTTTGACTAAAAATGGCCTTCCAAATCCAATGGCGACATTCATTTGAGCCCAAAGTGCCCTAAAAATTTTCCCTTCACCATTTTAAAAAAAAAACCTCTAAAAAAGCTAGGGTTTTTGACTGCAAATCATGGTTGATACCATGTAGAAGTTGAGAAATCCAACTTCATAGATCCTCAAGAACACCTACATGCAAATATCCTGCAATGAAGAGAAGCCAGAAAATGAAAAAGCAGAGCTTAGAAGTTCTAAAAAATGTGAGAGCAAAAATGTATTCTAAGTTATGAAAACAAAAATACAAAATTTCAACCTTTTAAGGTGAACGAAACCCTAAAGGAAAGAAAGCTAGGTTTGCACATTATAATTAATATAAAATATTAATTATATGCACCTAAGAGAGCTAAAGCACCTAGAGTAATAAATAACTTACTCTAACACATCTCTCTTTTATCCAACTACCTCAGTTTAAAAGTATTTCTAGGACTACTCCCATATACAATCTAGAATGGTGATTTACCAGTACTCCTATTGACAAAGTTATTATATGCCAATTCTACTTATGGTAAAATCATATCCCATCCTTTTGGTTTATCTCCAACCAAGCATCTCAAAAAAATTTCCAAACTACAATTCATAGCATCTGTCTATCCATCAATTTGTGGATGGTGTGATGAGTTGAACTTCAAATCTATCTTTAGCTTCTTCCATAATGTATGCCAAAAATACCCAACAAATTTGGTATCTTGATTTGAAACTATACTCTTTGGAAAACCATGTAATTTCACCGGTTCTTTGAAAAACAACTCTACTGCATGAATAATATCACTAGTCTTTTTGCAAAAAATAAAATGTGCCATCTTATAAAACCTATCAACCACCAAAAAATTATAATCATTCTTGTGATGTGTCCTTAGTAATCCAGGAACAAAATCTATGTTGATATCCTCCCACAACTTCTTTGGTATAGGTAATAGTTGATACAACTATGTATTCTACTTCACTCCTTTTTCCATCTAACATACTCTATAACTTTGTACAAACTTCATCACATCTTCCTATAATTGTGGCTAGTAGTAATTTTCAGCAACCAAAGCTATGTTTTTATCTTTGCCAAAATGTCCAACCAATCCTCAACTATGCTTCTCCTTGATGAGATTCTCTCTCATTGAACTTCTGGGAATGCACAACTGGCTTCCTTTGAACAACATATTATCCTAGATCATGAAATCCAACCACTTTTTCCTGTCAAGTGTAATAGGTTCTGTACAAGCCTTCCATACTTCACCAAAATTAGGACCATCTGGATAAAATGTACTGAGTTCCTTGAACCCAACCACCTCTATCTCAACAAAAGTTGTCTTCTACTAAGAGCATCTGTAACTTTGTTAGACTTCTCACTCCTATGTTTCAAAACAAATTTATAACTCTACAAAAACTCAACCCACATAAAATATCATTGGTTCAATTTTCCTTGACTATTCAAATATTGCAAAGTTTGATGATCAATATACAAAACAAACTCCTTAGGAAGAAGATAGTCTCTCCACTTCTTCAATGCTTGAACTATAGCATAAAATTCTTGATCATAAATATAATATTTTCTTTTTGTATCATTCAACTTCTCACTGAAATAAGCAACAAGTCTACCTTCTTAGCTCAAAACAGCTCCTATTGTAGTACCACTAGCATCATAGTCTACTTGAAAAGCCTTGTTAAAATTAGGAAGTGCTAAAACAAGTTGCTCAGTAACTTTTTGTTTCAATAGATTAAAACTCTTATCTGCTCCTACAGTCTACTTAAACTCTTTTCCATCCCCTCTCATTGTTTCAGTCAAGGGTCCACAAATACTACTAAAACTTCTTATGAACTTTCTGTAAAATGTAGCCAGTCCATGAAAAGATCTTACCTTTGTTGCACTCCTTGGAGTAGGCCATTCAAGGATAGGCTTCACTTTCTTTGGGTCCATTTTTAGACCTCCCGAGACTACAAATCCCTGGTACACCAACTCTTTCTTTACAAAACTGCACCTCTTCAGGTTTATCAACAACTTTTCTTCCCTCAACTTATCAAACACCTTGTGAATATAAATCAAATGCTCCTCTAATGTCTTACTAAATATCAATATATGATCTAGGTAAACAATGACAAACTTACCTAGAAACTCCTTCAGTACCTCATTCATGAGCCTCATGAAAGTGCTTGCTGCATTGGTTAGCCCAAAAGGCATGACTAACCACTCATATAGTCCTTTCCTTGTCTTAAAAATAGTCTCTCACTCATTACCTTCTCTGATACGAATTTGATGGTACCCACTCTTTAGATCTATCTTTGTGAAATACTTAGCTCCACTCAAAAAATCCATAATATCATCCATCCATAGAAATTAAAATCTATACTTTATTGTGATCTTGTTGATAGCATGAGAATTTGTACACATCTTCCATTCTCCATTCTTCTTTGGTGCTAATACTACTGGTACAACACATGGACTTAGACTCTATTGAATCAACCCCTTATGTAGCAACTCATGAACTTGCTTATTCAACACTTCACTTTCTACTAGTGTTATTCTATGCATTGCCTTGTTTGGAAAATTGGCTTCTAGAACCAAATCCATCTAGTGACTAATCTTCCTCATTGGGTGCAATCCATCAAGTACATTATCTCATACAATATTAGAAAACTCTTCCAACATATCTACAACTTTTGTAGGTACCTCCTCTACTTCTTTACTATCTATAGGAATTATAGCAAAACACACATGCTTATATTTGATACCTTTAAGAAACTCTTTTCCATCAACAAAACATATTCTAGAAGTACTACATACCTTTTCTTCTTTATCCTTCAAAGGCTTCAACTTATGTTTCACTCCATCCTTAGTCAGAGTGTAGGTATTTTCTCACCCATCATGTACAACATGCCTATCAAACTTTCATGGCCTACCCAACAACATATGGCATATGTCCATAGGTATGATATCACATAGTACCTTATCCTAGTTGCTTCCAATCTTGAACTTCATTGAGCACTACTCATTGACCATGACCTTGTGGTCATCTTGCACTTAAGAAATATGGTATGGATGCATGCATTTTTGCCTCTTTAGCTTTAGCCTGGTGACCATAGTTTCTGACACTAGATTTTCAGTACTTCCACCATCAATGATCACATCACAACACTTAGCTTCACATTTACACCTTGTGCGAAACAAGTTCCTTCTTTGCTTAGGTTCATTCTCGCCACTCAATAGGAATCTTTGGTAAACTAGGACTTCTCCTCTTTCAGTATCTTTAGAATATGAGAATTTGGCATCTTCATCAACATGTGCAACTCTTGCCTAACCTTCTATTCTTTGATTTGTCCTTTTTTGGCACTAGGTACATTCAAATTCTATGCCCTTCTTTACCATAGTGAAAACATTTTCCACAGAAGCCTCCTCTTCCAAATCCTCATCCTCTACCTCTTCCTCTATGATCTCTATTGGTTGAATCATGGAAATGATTGAAATTTTTTCCCCTCTAGCTCTAATTGCTACTTCCAATCCCATCTTTGTTCTTTTGATCATCATTACAACCACCATAACATCATCCACGTGATCTTGCATCACAACCTCTTCCACTATTCTTATTGACAAACTTCTTGATCAGTTTCTCCTCAACTCTTAGGACAAACTTTTATGCCTCCTTAATACTACTCATTCAAACTAGACTTAACTCATCCTAAATGCTAGGCCTTAACCCATTAAGATAATAGGCAACTTTCTCCTTATCAGCTTCTACATAGCTGGTTCTAATGAGAACTTGGTAGAACTCTTTGATATACTCTTGAATAGATTTTCATGCTTGCTTCAACCCTGACATCTTCTTCAATAGATCAAGCTCATAGTCCACAGGAATGAATTGTTGCTTCAGTTTATCTTTCATTTGATCCCATCTGGTGATTTTTTCCTTTCTCTTTATATTTCATTCCAACTAAACCTCCTACCACTAGATCTTTGCACCTCAGTTTAGTTTTTCCTTCACAAGCTTGAAAATATCAAGATCATCAATATCTTCATACTCAAAGTACTCCTCTTGTTCATTGATCCAATCAATTAGCTCCTCTAGATTAAGATTTTCCAAAAATTTGAAAACCTCAAACTTAGGTCTTTTTCCAATCTTGGAAATGGCCCTAAAAATCCTCTCTTCCTTTGGATTTAGAACTACCTCTACTTTGGAATTTTCTTCTACTCCATCCTCATCCTTGCTTTCATCTCTTATGGGAAGATTCATTCCTCTACATATTTTTTCTTCCAATTCTTGCATTTGTCTTTGGAGGGATAAAAAACCCTTAGGTGTAACACCTATAGCTCTTCTGCCACTCTCTCTTCATGGAGGCATTTTTGTGCTTCCACTGAAACCCTAGTACAAACTACCTCACAATCAACAATTTGTCTACACACTCAACTCAAACCATAGTCCTGGTGTGAATTACCATACAGATACCACTTGATCTAGGGAGATCCCCTTAATACCATAAACTCATAACAAAAACATAGAAACAATAGAAAATGTGAGAAAAAAATATGGACTTCTTATTTGCACCACAAATGCACAATTAAAGAATTCATAATTACAATATGCTAACCCACATGGGTGCTATCAGTAAAATAATTTGTAAGATAAGCTGTGAACTATCACCTAGAGTTGTCCTAGACAATGTTTGTGCCTTTTTTAAATAGGTAGTTTTATGCCACCTGGGAAGGTTCTAGATGCTCAAACTTAATACCTAGGGCCGATAGACCCTAACAATACACATAGAATCAACCAAATACACCTTTGACAAATTATTTTAGAAATTTTAGTAGCCCAACTTTTGAAGGCCATAACTCATGAAATGTTTCTCTGATTAGCTATTATAACCTCTTTTTGGAAATTTTAGCTCCTGACAAATAGGCTTAGAACCATGCTAGTGCCCTTTCGTCGAGTTCTTGGACCTCATCCAAGCACTCTAAGGCTTCCAACAGTGAGCCTAAAGATTTTTTTGCAAATTTTTCCATTGAAAATCCACAATAACTTCTCTGATACAAATGCTTGATCCATGAGGATTTTATGGTGGGCTTACAACTCTAAAATGAACCTTCCTATAGAAAATGAGAACATTCTAAGCTCATAGGAAAAACTTACTAAAAATAGTAAGTTCCCATAAATAGTAACCACCCTATCTACTAGTCCTTATTAAAATATAAAAGACTAAATTTTTATTTTTTATTTTGGGTGATGCAAGATTGCCCTTGCACCTAGGATGCTCCTGCATCGAAGACAAAAGTAGATAAGTTGAATAAATTAATGATCACCATTCTAGAGATTACGAAGGAAATGAATGAAAAGAAGACATTCTTTATCAATTCTTATCCTAACAAGGCCCAAGAAATAATGAAAAATTATCTTTTACCCTTGTAGTAGGATTAGGACAATTGGTTATTTAGAGGAGGTCTAGCTATAATATCATTACAAATAAAGAGCCTGTAGTTGACAAGGGTAGACAAATAATTGGATCAACTAGTACTATTTTGGAAGAGAGGCCTGAAGAGCCAAAAACTAAGAGGTAAAAGATAGAAGAAAAACAAGTATCCAAAATAGAAGAATACTCACCTACTCAATCCCCATTACATATAGATAATGAGCAACTTACTAAGGAGAAAATGGAGCAATTAGGATCCCAAGGGGGAGTTTTTATTACTACTATAGAATTGGAAGAAGGAAATCCCCAAGAGCTTCCCATGCCTAGCCTTGATCTAACTATTACTGATTATAGAGGAAGAGAATTTGTTAGAATTAATAATCTTTTCTTGGTTGTATTTATTTATTTATTGGGATAAACCAAGGTATCCCTTATGTATTATTTATTTATCCTCTAGTCCACATGTAAAGGACATGTCATTCTTGTCCTATTGTCCACTTGTGAGGACAACTCATTTTTGTATTTTCTTTAATAAAGAAAATAGATATTCCTCCTTAAGAGGAACTTGACACTTTGCACACACCTTTTATGAATGTGGAATTCATAGAAATGAGAGTTACACATGCAAAGACATGCAACTCCTTTCTCATCTCTTTAAAAGAGGTGCTTCTCTCTCTCATTTTTATCTAGTCTCCATTATTCACATCAAGTTTTTGATGCTATTGTAAATGAGCTATTTTGCTTCTCTCTCTCTCTCTCTCTCTCATTCTTTCATTCTTAGGCATTTGCCTCATTCATAATACTCACAAGGGGTTTTCTTTGTTTTCCCCTTATCAAATCTGTGTCTCTTGTGTTGCTTCCTCATTAGTATTGCTCTATTGATTTTGTATCATTTGTATGGTAAAACTCTTCTTGCTCTCTTGGATTAAATCTATTATTTTATGCTATTTCATTTTATTATATTTTATCATTTCAATCACTTTTTCTTACATGGTATCAGAGCTACTAATCCTTGTTTTGAGCTTGTGTGAAGGGTTTATTAGAAGAGTTTGATATTGTGAAGATCTTGAAGTTTGAAATATTGAAAGTCTTATCTTATTCTTTTGCAGATTTTCTTCTTTCTTATTCATTCTAACCCTCTTTGGAAGGCTTGTTGCCAAAAAGTTCTTCATTTTTTATTTTTTCTAACCTCCTTTGGAAGGCTTGCCGCCAAAGGATTCTTTATTTTTGATTTTTTTTATTGTATCTAACCCTATTTCTCTTGCAGGGTTTTTAAGTTTTTGAAATTCAAGTTTTTTTTTTCTATTTTTTGTTTTAGGAAGGAAAGTACAACAGTTCATATTTTTCTTATATCTCATAATCTATGATCTGGGTTTGATTGAAATTTTAACGGCATTTAGAAAATTAAAAAAATTAAAAACCTCTTTAAATTTCATTTGTATCAGAATAGTATTTCAAAAGTTATTGTACTATATGTGTAGTATTATTTGTTTTTTCAAGTTTTAAGATGGTAGATCGTATTTTTATGATATCTCTCAATCCGTGATCTGGGTTTGGCTGAAATTTTCACAATGTTTAGAAGACATAAAAATGAAAAAACCATTTAAATTTTATTGAAAATAGAGTTAAATAAAAAATTTATCATTCTCTATGTGTAACACTTTTTACAAGATTTTCAGATTTTTATTTTTCATGTTTCTTCAATCTGACCAGTGGCTTTGCAGGGAACATTTTAGTTTTTAATTTTGAATTTGATTTAACATTCTTGTGGATAATAAGTCTCACTTTTTATTTCAAATCTATTATTTAAATTTTAAGCGTAATTTTTAAATCATGTCGACTTTAATTTCATAAATCAAGTTAAATAACTCAAACTATCATGCTTGAAAAACTCATCTTTCGTTTATATTCTATTTTAAGCATATTTTAGATGTTGCTACTGACCCTTCTGTAGTTCCTAGTACCTCAGCTACACAAGATGAAAAAAATGCACAGAATACTAAAAATGAGGAAGCCCTTGGCCTCATTGGTATATCTCTTAACCCAGATTTATATGTTCTAATTTCTCATTGCACTAATGCCCATGAAGCTTGGGATATTTTAAAGCAAACGTATGACAGGCCATCTAAATCATGCAAGATTCAATTGCAAGACAATTTGGAAGACTTGAGCTATATTGATTTCAAATCCATGGATAAATTTTTACTTAAATTTGATTATATTAAAAGTCAACTAATTGGATTAGGTGTTACTCTCACTGATATTAGATTAATTACCATTATTTTAAAGAAATGTCTTCCTAGACAATTTCAACAATTTATCACTAATGTTCATTCTCAACTTTCCATTCCTACTTTGTCTAATCAATTAACATATAGTATTTTTCAAAATGTGTTGCGTCAAGAGGAAGCTAAGTTATTGCAATTTGGTACTCTTAGATCTAATGAACATGCATTTGTGTCTAAAAATAAAAATAAAAATCTTAGATCAACTTATCATGCTCCAAATAATAATCAAAATCAAAATTTTAATACTCACAATTTCAATAATAATCATAACAATCATAACTTTAATAATCGTCACAATAATAACAACCTATTTAATTCTAGACCTTCTTTTAGCAATAATAATAATCAAAATACAAATCATAATAATAACCATCCTAATCAATATAATAGTCCTAATAAGAAACCTCATTGTACTTATTGTGGGAAAGATGGTCATTTGACTAACAATTGTTTTAAAAAGAAAAATGATAAGCAACCTATCAATCAAAAATCTTATGGTAATCAATCTCATTATGCTTTTACTATTAGTTACAATGCCTCTAAATGATTATAATGGATAGTTGATAGTGGTGCTTCTCAACATGTTACATCTCATAAAGAAGTTTTTGATTCTTTGCAACCCGATCTTTTGAATACTCCAATTTAATTAGCTGATAATCATAGTTGCAAAGTTGAAAGATTTGGTGATGACATGATTTTTTTTATGTTCCTGACTTGAAAACCAATCTCCTTTCAGTTTCTAAATTATGTCAAGATTATAAAGTTGAATTTTATAAGGACATGTGTTCTATTATTGATCCTAGCACTAATGCTATTGTCACTAATGCTAAGTTGGGTCATGATAACTTATTCAAGTTTGATGAGTTTACCTCTTCAAGGTACTCTTTGCAAGAAAATATTGATTTTAATGTGTGGCATGAAAGGCTTGGTCATTTGAATTCTGATTATATATCATTGATGCTAAAATCACATATGGTTGAAGGATTACCTCATATTGTTCCATCTAAGATTACATGCACTAGGTGCATGAGTGGCAAAATGTATCAAGATCCCTTTCCCCGTGGTTCATCATGGAGGGCATCTCATAAGTTACAATTGATTCATAGTGATCTTTTAGGACCTATGGAAAATATCTCCATTCAAGGATCAAGGTATGCTCTTACTCTCATTGATGATTTTACTAGAAGAATTTGGATATATTTCTTACATAATAAAGATCAAGTACTTGATACATTTTCTGAATTTCATATGTTAGTAGAAAGGCAATATGATTCTAAGATAAAGATTCTTTGAATTGATAATGGTACTAAATATGTTAATAATGCCTTTCATTCTTACTTAAGATCATTTGGTATTAAACATCAGCTTACTATTCCTTATACACCACAACAAAATGGTGTAGCGAAAAGGAAGAATAGAACTATTGTGTAAATGGCTAGATGCATGTTACATGCAAAAAATATGGATTATAAATTTTGGGCTGAAGCTATTTCTTGTGCCACTTATATTCTTAATAGAACTCCTACTAAGGCTTTGAGGGATATAACTCCTGAAGAAGCTTGGTCAGGTAGAAAGCTCAATTTACAACACTTAAAGATATTTGGATCTGTTGCTTATGTTCATACACCCAAACAAAAAAGGCATAAATTAGATGCTAAATCTTCTCCATTTACATTTGTTGGTTATGATGAAAATACTAAATGTTATAGAGTTTATAATCCTCTTACTAACAAAGTTCAAATTGCAAGAGATATTTGTATTGCAGAAAGTGAAGTACATGATTGTTCCAAGGTTCAAGATGATGAATTTAGTGGAAGTAATATTGTAGTAGTGGAGGACCAACCTCCTTCTCTAAACCCTACTCCTCAAGTATCTTTTTTTATTCCTCCTATTTCTTCTAATTCTAGTAATGATGTTGATACTAATGATGCATTTATAGATCATGACTCTTTTTCTAGTGATGAATCTATTACTAATAAGAGAAGACCTAAATGGGTTCAAGGTTTACTTAATGAAAGAGATGATTATCTTACTAGATTTGGTGGACTTAAAACTAGGAGAAATAATTATTGTAATTATAGTTTGATGACTTCTCTCATGAACTCTAATGATCCTCAAACTTTTGAACAAGCTAAGATTCAACCTCATTGGAAAAAAGCTATGCAAGAGGAATATGATACTTTAATCTCTAATGAAACTTGGGATTTAGTCTCCTTTCCTCATGGTAAGAATTTAGTTTCATGCAAGTGGTTATATAAAACCAAACTCAATGCAAATAATGAAATTAGCAAGTTTAAAGCTAGACTAGTAGCTAGGGGATTTTCCCAAATTGAAGGTTTAGATTACAATGAAACTTGCATGCCTACTATAAAAATTGTGCTTTCTTTAGCTTCAAAAATGAATTGGCCTATTCATCAAATGGATGTTAAAAGTGCCTTTTTAAATGGTGATTTACATGAAGAAATTTATATGGCTCAACCACCAAGTTTTATCAAAGAAGGTAATGAGTATTTAGTATGTAAACTAAAGAAATCTATTTATGGTTTAAAGCAATCTCCAAGAGAGTGGTATTACAAAATTAATGCCTTTTTTATTTCCCAAGGTTTTGATAGAAGTAAAAATGATCCTAACTTATACATTAAACGTATTCAAGATGATATTACCATTATTATTATATATGTTGATGATTTGATTCTTACTTCAAGTTCTAACACCTTGATTTTTGATATTAAGTTTCAACTCAATCAAAAATGTCAAATGATTGATTTAGGAATTTTACATTACTTTTTAGGAATTCAAATATGGCAAACACCGAACGACATTTTTCTTTCTCAAAGAAAGTATGCTCAAGATGCTTTGGATAGGTTTCAAATGAATTATTCTAACCATGTTTCTATTCCATGTGAATTAGGAACTAAGTTAATGGTTGATACAAACACTCCTTCTATTGATGCTACCTCTTATAGACAACTTGTAGGAAGTTTAAATTATCTCACCCTTACTAGACCCGATATTGCATATAGTGTTGGTTTAGTTTCAAGATTTATGTCCAGACCTCAACAAACACACTTTAAAGTAGCTAAAAGAATATTAAGATATATCAAAGGAACTCTTAATCTAGGTTTATTTTATGATGCCATTTCTACTTTTGTTTTACAAGGATTTACTAGTTCTAATTTAGGTGGAGATCCCAATGATGGGAAATCTACTTGTGGTTATTGTTTCTTTGTTGGTTCAGGTGCTATATCTTGGATAAGTAAGAAAGACACCTTTGTTTCTCTATGTTCTACTAAAGCTAAATATAAAAGTTGTACTTATGCATCTAAAGAAGCTCTATGGCTTAGAAGAATTCATGAAGATTTGGGTCTACCTCAACAAGAACCTACACCTTTGTATTGTGACAATCAAAGTGCAATAGCCTTGGCAAAGAATCTTATCTACCATGCAAATTCAAAGCATATTTCTCTCCATCACCACTTCATTAGAGAGCACATTGAAGAAAAGAAAGTGTCCCTCGTATATTGCAAGGGTGAAGATCAAGTTGCTGATATTTTGACAAAACCTCTTTCTAGAGAGAAATTTGAATTTCATTGTAAGAACTTGGGTTTGATACCCTTTGATGTAATCTCCCCAAGTAAAGATTAAAGGGGGGTGTTAGAATTAATAATCTTTCCTTGGTTGTATTTATTTATTTATTGGGATAAACCAAGGTATCCCTTATACATTATTTATTTTTCCTCTAGTCCACATGTAAAGGACATGTCATTCTTGTCCTATTGTCCACTTGTGAGGACAACTCATTTTTGTATTTCCTTTAATAAGTGATGCAGGAGCATCCAGAGGTATAAGGGCAATCTTGTGTCACCCAAAAAAAAAATATTTAGACTTATTTTCTGTTTCACATGTTTTTATTTTTGGATACCCATTTGGGTCAAATAAAGGTTCCAACTCTCACAATTCCACTATCAGTGTTTGTGTAAATCTTGAAAAAATAGGAGTATGTAATTGAGCCATCATTTTGGTGAACTAGGAGGTGTAAATTGGCTAGATGAATGTAATTGTAATTTAGAGCATTCCAAAAAAAGAATCAGGTCAAAAGGCCCCACAGTTTGAAAGTTATTGCAATTTTTTGGGTTGTGGAGACCTCCTAAGAATGCTTCAAAGTTAGGTTAGGGGCATTAAATGACCTCAAAAAGGGCCAAAAAATGGGGGATGAGTGAAGCTTGTCAATAGGGCTATAGAGAACTTTGAGAGCTTTTCAAAAATGTAAACAGTTCCTCAAGCAGAGCTACGGTTCAAAAGTTATGCCTCCCGGAAGTTCGGTTACCATTTCTGAATTCTTCTAGAATTGTGTCAACTTCTAACATAGCTTTTGGAACCTTCTATTTGGTTGGTGGATGCCTACTAGCACTTTCTAGAATGTAATCCTAGTCCTTAACCCTTCAGGGTCTATTTAAGGAGATTTCTAGCACTGTAAAAGGCAGTTCAGAGTGGAGTTTGAGAGGAGGTACTGAAAGGAGAAATTATCTCCACATTTATGCTATTGTAAGCCCTTGGGGCATGTTTTGAAGTTTATTTTCTTTGTACTGAATGTACTAGTTTATTTTATCACCAGATATAGATTCAAGAAGGAGATGAGTGGAAAATAGCCTTCAAGACCAAGGAGGGTCTTTATGAGTGGTTAGTCATGCCCTTTGGATTGAGGAACGCCCCAAGCACCTTCATGTGGCTCATGAATGAGGTACTTAAGAGGTTCTTGGGAAAATTTGTTATTTTTTATTTGGATGATATTTTAATTTTCAGCAAGATTTTGGAAGAACATTTACTGCATATTCGTAGTGTCCTTGAAAGGCTAAGGGAAGAGAAACTATTAATTAATCTGAAGAAGTGTATCTTTGCAAAAAGGGAGTTAGTCTATTTGGAGTTTTTTATATCACATGAAGGTCTCAAAATGGATCCAAAGAAGGTAAAAGCCATCTTGGAATGGCCTACTCCAAGGTCTACTACTGAGGTAAGATCATTTAATGGTCTGGTTAGTTTTTACAGGAAGTTTATTAAGAATTTTAGTGGCATATGTACACCCCTAACTGATACAATAAAAGGGGATAGAAAAGAGTTCAAATGGACTGCAGCAGCTGCGAGAAGTTTTGAATTGTTGAAGAAGAAGGTGACAGAACAGCCTATGTTGGCACTTCCAAATTTTAGGAAAGTGTTCCAGGTGGATTGTGATGCTAGTGGCAGCGCTATTGGGGCTATATTAAGCCAAGAAGGTAAGCCTATTGCATATTTTAGTGAAAAATTGAATGATGCAAAGAAGAAGTATTCTATTTATGATCAAGAGTTCTATGCAATAGTTTAGGCCTTAAAGAAATGGAGGCATTATTTATTGCCAAAATAATTTGTTTTGTATACTGATCATCAGGCATTACAGTACTTAAATAGCCAAGGTAAATCGAATCAGAGGCATATGAAGTGGGTAGAATTCTTGCAGAGTTATACATTTGTGTTGAAGCATAGAAGTGGAAAATCTAACAAGGTTGCAGATGCACTAAGTAGGAGATAGTTGTTGCTTACAATAATGCAGGTTGAAGTAGTTGGGTCTGATGAACTCAAGAAATTGTACCTCAAGGATCCTGATTTTGCTGAAGCATGGAAAGCTTGTAAAGAGCCTGTTGTTGTAGATAGAAAAAAGTGGTTAGACTATTTGATTTAGGATGGCATGTTGTTCAAAGGTAGTCAATTGTGCATTCCAAGGAGTTCCATGAGGGAAAATCTGATTAAGGAGAAACACAGTGGAGGGATGGCAGGACATTTTGGTCAAGATAAGACCATTGCCATTCGTAGAGAACATTATTTTTGGCCTCAAATTTCATAGGATGTGAAGAAGTTTGTACAGAGTTGTCAAGTTTGTCAAGTTGCCAAGGGGTTTAGTCACAATACTGGCCTATATCATCCATTGCCTATTCCATCAAGGCCATGGGAGGACATAAGTATGGATTTTGTTCTTGGATTGCCAAGGACACAAAGGGGTAATGACTCAGTATTCGTCGTGGTTGATAGGTTCTCCAAAATGGCACATTTCATTCCATGCCACAAAACTCATGATGTTTTCCATATTGCAAACTTATTTTTCAAAGAGGTGGTAAGACTACATGGTCTTCCAAGGAGTATAGTTTCTGACAGAGATACTAAATTTGTGGGGTATTTTTGGAGGACATTGTGGAAAAAGTTGAGAATAGACCTAAAATTCAGTTCCACGCATCACCCACAAACTAATGGCCAAACAGAAGTGGTAAATAGAAGTCTGGGCAATTTGCTGAGATGTTTAGTTGGGGATAAGCCCAAGGGATGGGATTTGATTCTACCACAAGTAGAGTTTGCTTACAATAACTCTATAAATAGAAGTACTAGAAAATCACCATTCCAAATTGTATATGGGAATAGCCCAAGGACTGCACCAGAATTGAGGAAGATAGAACAAGGGGAGAGGACAAGTGCTAAAGCTAAGGAATTTGTTGAACATATCAAGCATCTACATGAGGAGGTTCAAGCACACATTACCAAGATGAATCAAGAGTATAAAGCTAGGGCTGATCAAAGGAGAAGATATAAGGAATTCCAAGTAGGGGATCTAGTCATGGTGCACTTACAAAAAGAAAGATTTGCAGCCGGTACTTACAACAAGCTAAAAATGAAGAAATTTGGCCCCTACAAAATTTTGAAGAAACATGACTCAAGAAATGCATATGAAGTGGAGCTGCCAGATGGTATTCACATTTCTTCCATTTTCAACATTGCAGGTTTAATAGAGTATCATGATGATGGTGCAGATGAGGAGCTGGTGTTAGAGACATGTCCAATTCTTGCTTCTAAGAAGGAGGAGATAGAAGACATTCTAGATCATCGTGTGGGTAGGAGTACCAGAAACAGGTAGTATGAAGAGTATTTAGTCAAATGGAAAGGATGATCGATCGAGGACTCAACTTGGATTTCAGCAACTGAGGTTTCCCATTTGGGATTTCCTCTACCATTCATAAAGTGACAGGGTCACTTTTCAATCTACCCTGGGTGTCTAATGCAGGAGCATCTAGAGGTATAAGGGAAATCCTGTGTCACCCAAAAAAAAAATATTTAGACTTAGTTTCTGTTTCATGTGTTTTCATTTTTGGATACCCATTTGGGTCAAATAAAGGTTCCAACTCTCACAGTTCCACTATCAGTGTTCATGTAAATCTTGAAAAAATAGGAGTATGTAATTGAGCCATCATTTAGGTGAACTAGGAGGTGTAAATTGGCTAGATGAATGTAATTGTAATTTAGAGCATTCTAGAAAAAGAATCAGGTCAAAAGGCCCCACGGTTTGAAAGTTATTGCAATTTTTTGGGTTGTGGAGACCTCTTAAGAATGCTTCAAAGTCAGGTTAGGGGCATTAAATGACCTCAAAAAGGGCTAAAAAATGGGGGGATGAGTGAATCTTGTCCATAGGGCTATAGAGCGCTTTGAGAGCTTTCCAAAAATGTAAATGGTTTGTCAATCGGAGCTACAGTTCAAAAGTTATGCCTCTCGGAAGTTCAGTTACCGTTTCTGGATTCTTCTAGAATTGTGTCGACTTCTAACGCAGCTTCTGGAACCTTCTATTTGGTTGGTGGATGCCTACTAGCACTTTCTAGAATGTACTCCTAGTCCTTAACCCTTTAGGGTCTATTTAAGGAGATTTCTAGCATTGTAAAAGGTAGTTCGGAGTGGAGTTTGAGAGGAGGTACTGAAAGGAGAAATTATCTCCACATTTATGCTATTGTAAGCCCTTGGGGCATGTTTTGAAGTTTATTTTCTCTGTACTAAATGTACTAGCTTGTTTTTTAGTTAATACAATTTCCCTTTTCTGTTGTGTCCATTTTGTTCTTGGATTATGTCCCCATCAAGTGGTATCAGAGCATACCTTTGTTAGTGGTAGCAAAGTGTGCCCTTCATCAGTGGTATCAGAGCATACCTTTGTCAGTAGTAGCAGAGCCATACTACATTAATAAGAAAAATAGATATTCCTCCTTAAGAGGAACTTGACACTTTGCACACACCTTTTATGAATGTGGCATTCATAGAAATGAGAGTTACACATGCAAGGACATGCAACACCTTTCTCATCTCTTTAAAAGAGGTGCTTCTCTCTCTCATTTTCATCTAGTCTCCATTATTCACGTCAAGTTTTTGATGCTATTGTAAATGAGCTATTTTGCTCCATTCTCTCTCTCTCTCTCTCTCTCTCTCTCACACACACACACACACACACACACACACACACACACACACACACACACTCCCTCATTCTTAGGCATTTTCCTCATTCATAATACTCACAAGGGGTTTTCTTTTCTTTCCCCTTATCAAATCCTTGTCTCTTGTGTTGCTTCCTCATTGGTATTGCTCCATTGATCTTGTATCATTTGTATGGTAAAACTCTTCTTGCTCTCTTGGATTAAATATATTATTTCATGCTATTTCATTTTATTATATTTTATCATTTCAATAATTTTTTCTTACAGAATTGGACCCTATAGTAGAACAAGCTAGTTATGAATTTCTTTCTGATGACATTTTTGTTAAATCAAGAGCCTTTTATCAGTTTGCATGGAGAACAAATATTGAAGAAAGGTGTAATAAGAGGAGGGCACAACATCCTAAAATGGAAGAGGCATCCATACAAAGATCAAATAAAGGATGCAATGATGCAAGAGTTTAAAAGTTTGACCCCTGAAGAAGGAAGAAGAATGATAAAATCATCTAGGGTTTGTCTTTTACCAAATTGGGACATTGTAGATGTGATGGTATTTAACACTATTACCAAGTAGTTTAATGAAGATTAAAAGGTGAAAAAGGAGATGAGAGGTGCTAAGTTCAGTGAAGATCATGTTACCTTAGTGTTTTGGTCAATGAGAAGAGGATCCAAAACTAGTTCATCTTAGCCTAGTGATAATGACATGATAGGAAACTTGATTGTAAAAGCTTTAGAGGATACTCCAAATGAGGAGGCCATAGAGCTAAATTTTGGAACAATCAACATCACCCTAGCCACAAACAGGAAGGAAAAATTAAAAAAGTTAGAACTACAAGAAAAATATGAGAAGGTTCTAGAAGCTTACAATAAAGAAGTGTAGAAAAGAATGGAGCTTGAGAATAAGATGATAGGATGGTCTAGCAGACCTAGAATTACTTATCCTCATCCTCTAGTTGAGCCTTTTAACTCAACTTCTCTTATAGAATTGTTAGACACCCCAAAAAAACCTCAATATTATACTCTAGGGGATTTTTGAAGAATAGAAGAGCAAACATTGGTCATTGCATGTGGAACTAGATATCCAATATAAGGACAAGTTGAAGAAAACAATTATGTATTTGGTAGATAAAATTGGTTGGCCTACATTCTATGAACAATTGGAAAAAGTAATAAACATATGGAATAAGATGAAAGGAAATGAGGATGCTCTAAAGCCAATTGTCAATAAATGGAAAAAGATGTAAAGAAAAAAACTAATGCCTTAGTTTAAGCAGAAGAAGACAAAGATAAACAACCAACTACAGTAACAAGCATAGAGGCCAAAACTGATGACTTGGCAATAGGAGAATCAAGTGTTTCTATCAGTTTGTTAGTACAAGATGACATGGATGTAGGACCTCGAGTTCAACTCAGTTTTCAAATATCAGAATAGGTTCCATCACAAGAAAGTCTAATGGTCACATGCTCTGAGGAATGACAATTATGACAAAGCCAATCACAAACTCCTCAACAAAGAAGTGCAGTAGAAGTGGTCCCTATAGAAGAATATTGATGATACAAATTATTCTATTGCACCAAATTTTGTCTTTTATGATAGTAACTTTTGTAAATATCTTTTTGTCATAAGGACAACTGTCAGTACTCTTTAGGCCTAAAGCTTGTTGCATCTCATACTATATAAATGAGATTCCAAGGCTAGAGAGGTTGTTCGAACTATTATGTAAATTTCAATTTTCTTGCTAGTTGTGCATTCGGTCCAATTTCCTTGATGTCAATTTTGTGATTTATTTTCTTTGCAAATTTGAAGATACATTGATTTTGAAGGATTAAATTGTCTTTTCATGAGTTGTGCAGATTTTTATTCCAAATGTTACAATTTTCAAAGAGAATTGATACAAAGATGAACTATCACTATATCTATTTTCTATGAATATTGTATCCATTGTTATTGACTAGTTATTTAGAGGTTTCATGGACAAAGCTTGTTTAATTTAATGCAACTAGGATAGGTTGTATGTTGATTCATTATAGCTTTTAATTCAATGAACTAAGTAAATGCTTTAGTGAATATGATAGGATTTCTAGGTAGTAAGAAGGATATGCATAAGAATGAGTTTTAGGGTAAATTGCTGATAATATGATTGTAATGAAATCAATTAGGTCAAAATAATTGGATAGACTATAGATCCCAATGGATGAGGAACTAATCAATTATTTCAGTTTTCATATGAAGAGATCATAGATAAGCATCAAGAAAAATCTTAAAATCAAAATCAAATTTACTTTAAATGTATGAAGAGCATCATAGCTTGCCAATACTTGATTACATTTAATCTCCATGTTTTAGTTAGTTGCTATTATTCAGAATTACATGCATGTAAATCTAAGAAGAATTATGACAAAACATCTACTATATGGGATGAGTATTGTAATAAAATATCAATAGATGAATGAAGTGTGAAGATAGTATCAAGTTTTGAATATTTTTATCCCTCAAGTGCACTTGCCTTGGTTTTGCAGAGCCTACAAAGTAGAAAATCTATGTGATTCTATTGAAGTTGAGTCCATATTTAAGAATTCCTTAGTTGAAATAGGAAGTAGCTAACCTTTAGACTATGTTTTTCTTCATCATATTGGTATCAAGTATGTTGAATGCTTTGTAGTTTAAAAACACCAATAGTTTGTATTCAAAAAAGAGGTAGATGTCATAAACTGAATTTCTTCCTCATTTTTGCTACCTAAGATTCATTCTCTACCTTCTCAAGTTCCTTAGCTACATCTTCTCATTTGTTAGATTTTTCCAATTTTAAACCCATATTTGACATGGTATGGACATTTTTGGATGCAACAATTGGTTAATTTATCTTGACACCAGTTACCTTCTGCTTACCCTTATTAGTAGCTTTGGTGGTAAGATCACTTACATGGGCTTTTACTTTCTCTCCAATGGTCTTATATGGCTGGATTTGCACAAACATAGGATCTCTTTTTTCTTGCACAATTTTCTCATACTCATGAACTTTGGATCTCATTTCCCCAATATCCCAAAATAGATTTGAATGTAAAGAAGTAGACTTATCCTCTAATTTCTTATTTTGTTCCTACAAAGTAGCCATTCTTCTAAGTAGGTTATCTTTTTCAATGAGAACATTCACAATGATTTGTAGCTTGTAATGCCCCACCTAGAGATCCTTGGAACAAGGATAAATATAAGCCAAGATAAAAAAAAAAAATTCTAAAACAAGTATGAAGCACAAGACAACTATCATATACATATCATAAAGATTGCAATGGAAGACTAATCAAACAACCAAACACCAAAGATCTCCTAGCGTCACCACTAACCAAAACATAAACTAGAAAATAGTAGAGACCAATCATGGTCTCACACACATTGAGGACATGAAGAAAGCACAATTCAACTACTGAACACTAAACTAAAGGACAAGAGCTAACTCCTAAAAATTGGTTATGTTTAAAATCCTAAATCCCTAAAATTTCCTAGAATCTTTATCTTAGCTCATAGAGGTCTAGAACCTATCTAAAAAGACTCATTGCATATATTAAAATATAACTTAAGTATAAGGAATTAAATATGCATCAACTTATACTTAAATGATCTATTTGAAACTCCATAATAAATTTTTTTTGAACTAGGAAGGTGTAAAATCTAAAAGGGTGTCCAAAACCAACTTCCAAACTTTTCTCAGACAAGACTAGATACCCCCTATTTTTTGCAAAAGGCCAATAGATTGGTAGATTACTGCATAAAGAAGTGCAAAAAACCATGTGAGAATCTTCCATCCATGTAAGAAAGTATACTGAATGGTGCAAGAATGTACTTGACCCAATAGCCAAGACACCTAAAACTGGTATTGGGTTTCACATGAGAAAGTGTTAGAAGCTATAGAAAGAAACCCAACACACCACATGAGAACTTGTATTCTCACATGAGAAACTAAAAATTTTCTCTAGAATTTAGAA
Organism: Cupressus sempervirens; assembly: GCA_028749045.1. NCBI lineage: Eukaryota > Viridiplantae > Streptophyta > Pinopsida > Cupressales > Cupressaceae > Cupressus > Cupressus sempervirens. Next base: position 316,933,091 of record CM053788.1, read on the forward strand.
CAACAAGCTAGAAAATAATAAACGAAGAAAACTAGAAAATGAATTCCTCTACATTAGGGAGTACCAAATCCACATATTGAGGGAAAGGCACTCAAATAGATACTAAAACATGGAAATAACAACTAGCCATCTAACAAGAAATGAAGGGAAAGTACAAAAGGAAAATCATAGTGTACTAAAACAACATCACAATAAATAAAAATAACATTGCAATGAACACCACAACCAAACTAAGTACATAGTTCCTCCCAACGATAATAGCCTCATAAGACCATCATGGGCCCTAGCCATCCCCCATGGATAACATGCTAAGCTACCAACCAGATTGTCGATACTAACATAAAAAGGATGTAACTACTAAAACATGCTACAACATAAGCATAAGGAAATCAACATGCTAAGAGAAAAGCATAAGATAATCCTATGAGTACAGATAACATCATCTATCATATGCTAATAATAAAAATGAGGAAATGTGTCAATAAATAACATCATCTAAACATGATATACAAGCATCCCAATGAAAGCATAAATCATAAGAAATCATATTTCAGAACCTGAAGCACCAAGTGAAAACATCCAGCAATAATCACACTAGGACAAAAGACCATCTATGTACACTAGTCCCTAACAATGGTATAGGTAGCTACACCTCCCAACCATGTGGAACCTATAGGCCCACTCCCACCATGTTGATGGAGATATGATCCAAGTACAACCACACACAAGCAAACATACATGGCTAACACACACACCAGGTAGTATGATGACTAAAACCAAGGCATAGATAATGCATAAACTAAAAGTCTTGGTTAGAAACTCAATGAGATACTAAGTAAGGGCTGGCATCATGGAGATTCATTTGGCATTGACAAGCCCAAGATGTAGCTCTCTACTTCCCAATGGAAAGAGCACATCTAAAATCCTTTTATTATCTTTAAGTTTTATTACCACCCAATGTTTTATTTAGTTATCACTTGTTTAAAAAGCTTTTGCACACCAACCCTCAAGAAATAGATACCGAGTTGTGGAGATAAAAGCCCCTTCCATATGCTACCCTACCCTACCCATGCTCATCGAAGATGAGTTCTTGTAGGCATGCAAATTCCCAAACTAACCCCAATGATCATAAATTTTGGAAGTACTAAGGAAGATCAGGCCTTGCAAGTCACCTAACAATGTATGTGCATGCACTCGTCTGTGGTGCACCACCATCACAAAGACCACAATTCAAGGATAGGATGAGAACACAAACTAGAAAGTCACTTAACCAAAAATAAACTTTGGAGGATAGATGTGACATGCAACCCAATGCAACATAAGAGTTTAAAAAAGGTCTGACCAACATCTAAACAAATAATCCAAGTCTACGATGAAACTCATGTGAAGAGACCTAAGAAAATAAGGTGACACAAAATGAGGTAAAAACCCCAAAAAGTGGAAAACTTCAAAGTTAAAACCCATTTGAGCTTTGGGTACAAAACCCTAAAAATCCAATAATATTTTGGTTTGGACACCATATGCAAAAATGGCTAGCATAATGGTGAAAAACTCCAAGCCCTCATCACAGAATTGGAAAAATGTTCATACCCAACCAACCTAGTAAAACCAGCAACCGAAAAAATGGAGGGAAGCACTAGTTCCCAACCTTTAGATAAATAGCTACCAAAAATAAAAGCTGAAATGAAGTAGAAATAATAAAACAAGAAAGACCTACCAAACAAAAATAGGGGTAGAAATTAAAACTTACACAATACAATAAAATGCTCACCAAATATGCTGAAAATCATGACAAAGTAAGGTCTACCCGAGCTAGATCCAATGAGACCAACCTCACAAAGACCCCACATTCATAGTTCACAGAATGAACAAAAATGTGATCCTCCAGAAGAGGATTCTCAAAGAGGCTCTCAAATTTGTATTTTCAAATAGTGAGAAGTGAATAATAAAATCCCTTTTAAATACTTATTCAATTTTCGAGTGAATAGTTGATTAGGGAAAATAGCCAGTTAGACTAGCTAGACTCCAAATCGACCCAAATGAAAATAGGTTATTCCTTGTAATAGGAATACACCTAAGGAAAGGTTGCTAGAAACTAAATTTGAGAAGATTTAAAGCCTGAAAACCCAAAATCATAGAAAATCACTAAACAATTTTCATGACAATGCAAACCACTAAATGCATAGACACACTTACTAGTCTAATCACATTATGCATATGAGTTTAGATTTAATAATCATTGAAAGGTTTTAATTTAAACAATTAAAATAAGGATATATAGACCATATAGGAATGACATTGGTATAATATGAATAGATGAATCACTAACTCCATGTGCCACTGCTAGGGATATAATTCCTAGACACTAAAACACATGATTAAGTACAATTGCATATAATACATAGACAAAGTAATAAATGCATTAAATAACTAATTTAACCATTTATTCAATTATATCTAAAAATCCATTTACATCACTCATGTTCACTTAAAGCATAAAGAAACAAGAATGAAGTAATTCACCATAGCATAAAATCCATCACATGACATAATAAAAAATGTGTCCAAATACTAGATAATCAGATATCATCATAGATCTACTATCATCTCAAAATGGCATCAACATGCAAATATGATAAACTGAATAGTGTACACTGGAAAGGGTCCCACTCTAAACCCTTCTATCCAAACAATTTCATGAGTTCAAAATGTTTGAATGCCGGCTTAGAGCTCCCTATCCACAGAGTGCAAGAGAGTATATTTCAAGAATAAGAAGGCTCTCAAATGAGCCTTAGAGATACTCTTCTTGCTAGTAAACCATGCAATAGGAGGTTCCAAAGACAAGATGCAAGAATGCAAATGTCCCAAGGAGTTCCTCAAGGATGCAATGCAAATGAAAATTAAGCTAGAATGAGATGCAAAGTGGAGCTATGCTAAAACATGTATGAGAGTGTTACAATCCAAATATTAAGCTATGTGAGATAGATTATTGCAAAATAGAAGCTAAACTAACATGCAACATGAATCTAAGCTAAAATGCTATGGTATGAGAGAATGTAGACAAGAAATAGAAGTTCTCCACAAAGCTCCAAAGAAACCTATTAGAAAACCTGCAGCATAACAATATTCAAAATGATGATGGATCCCTTGAGGGGGAAAGCTCTCTCCCTTTTAAAGATGTATGGACGGTAGAGATCAAGATGAAGATGGTGGATGATCAATGGTTGAATTCAAAAATAGGAGTAATCCATGTGCACACACAAGTCAACCAATAGAATATAAGTTGACTTGTCATATAAGACAAAAGTCTCACAAGTCTTTTCTTTTAATTGTAAAATAGAAAAAGGACTTTATGTGTGCACTTTAAGTGGGTTAGAAGAATGGGGTCTTTTATTTAATTAAAAGGGGACATGTTCTTTTAATCAAATAATGAACTTAGGATAGCATAGTCAAACTATAGGTTATAATCAAATAAATTGATTATTAGCAATTTGGTCTAGGTAAATGATTAAATTAATTTAGCCAAAATGTTGAAAAGGGGGCTAATAGTCTAGATGACCATTTTTAGGTGATTACATTTGCCCCTCTTTGACTAATGCATGATCGATCTGGGAACACATTATGTCAAAGAAAATCGAAGCCAAGTAGGCGATGATAGATATAGATATCTGATTCCAAAGAATGAAATGCAGAAATAGATAGCAAGTCCTAAATGCACAGCCTGATAGCGATAGTACTGAACATTAGGAAGATGATGTTAAGATCCAAAAAGAATTTTAACACCTAGCAAAGCGAATAGATTGAAATCAAGTGATAAGGTCAAACAAATGCTCCTAAGAAATAGATAGCTGTAATAATCAGCAATAGAGTATTTCTGCCCCCTCAGGATCAAAATTGAAATGAGGTAAGGGGATGCAAAAAATTGGCTAGACATGAGAAAAATAGAATAAAGCAATGTCCAAGATGGTAGATAGATGATTAGAACCCAAGAATGACTATAAGAAATTGATAAAATGTCCCAGTTTGACTAGAGTTGACCTTGAAGGATATAGCATAAAAATTAGATCAAATCGAGTAGAAAGAGGATTTAGATGTGAAAAGGTGAATAGAAGTAGATATGAAGCATAGAAATGATGAAGACATGAAGAAATGAAGATGCCCTAGTGATGATTTAAAGATTAGACCTCAAATGGTCAGCTAACTGCATAGAAGAAGGTAGAATTTTTTAAAAGAAAATTTTGACCATCAAGATGAACTCAGATTTCAATTTTGATCTAGAAAATGGATCCAGGACGTCAAAATTAGCTAGGGGTGCAATTTTTGTGCAATTCCGAGGAGTAAAAAAATTAGGTCAAAATGAGGTTGGAGGCTATAAAAGGGGTCCAAGTGTCATTTTCACTATTCATTTTTCTTTTTTGTGATTTGAGAGATTTTGTGTGGTCCACATAGCATCATGGCTTAGGCGAACATTCCTCTTCATCGACACCATTTTGAGCGCAGCCGGTTACACAACCGGCCAGAGCGATATGGGGCGCCGATAAGTGACTATCTTTTTGTTGCTTTTTCGCGCTTTTTGTGAGTTTTTTGCACGTTTTCAAGCTTTTTGAAAAGAAGTCGCACGATACTTTTTGAAGTATCACATGGCTTCACAAGTATTATCGCACGATACTTTTTTCAAAAAAAAATGTCGTACTGCTTAGGAAAATGTATCGCTCGAGTGACACCCAAATGTCGCACGACATGGTGCGAAGTGTCGCACCACGTAAAAATGTCGCACTATTATTGAAATAAGTGTCACGTGACACTGTTTCAGAAAAAGTGTCGCACTCTTATTTAAAAAAGTGTCGCGCGACACTGTTTCAAAAAAGTGTCGTACTCTTTTTTTTAAAAATGTCGTATAGATAGTTTTGTTGTTTTTCTGAATGTTTTTTTTTTTTTTCCGTCATGTGACTATTACTGATGATTGCTTGTTTTACCTGGATAGGAGGTATTCTCAGCATTACAGATTAGAGCTCCCAGGGTGGTTGGTTTGCGCATTATGCAGCATTTGAGCGATGAGGAGCAGACTGCGCTAGTGGCTATGGGCTTGCACTAGGTTGTATGGATGCCCCATATTTGGGCAAACCACGATTTGTTGTCTGTGCTGGCAGAGAGGTGGCATAGCGAGCATAACACCTTTCACTTACCGACTGACAAGGAGTCGATTACCTTGGAGGACGTATATCGCATTCTGCAAGTGCCATGCCATGGCGAGCCGGTAAGTTACTTGGTTAGTAGTTTGTTGATTTAGCCATTTCAATGTTGGATGCCAGGTGTACTGATGTTAAGTTTTCATGATGGCACAGGTGTACTATGATACGACCCCGACAGAGGGGCAAGTGTGAGTGCAGGAGCTTTTCCAGGATGTGACCATTCTGGATCGTCACCTGAGTTGGGAGAGATTGATGACTAAGTATGGATATGATTATCCTTTTCCCAGCTTGTTATGTTCTTTAGTAGCCCAGGCCCTGGTGACAGACTGAGGCCAGAAGGGCTTTCCACTAGGATGGGGTCAGCTGGTATATGATCTAATCTCCCGACCACGTAGGATGGCATGGGGGCCTACGATATTGACAGAGATGTACCATGAGCTTCATGAGATAGTATATCATGAGGGTGGATCATGGGCATGCAGAGTAGTGTTAGCGCAGATCTGGGCTTGGGAGCACATTGCTGTGATCCGAACATGCGTGCACCCACGAGAGCATAGCCAACCATACATTTTTTGTTATAGAGGTTTCATCCCACAGAGGCATAGTGGAGATGTGACCTATTACCAACGCGTGTTTGATGAGCTGACAGCATTCACATGGCGACCATACTGGGAGTGTCAGCGATGGTCAGATTCATGGGAGTTAGATTACATGCGGTATAGCAGACCGCTAGTGGGTCGGAGCACAGACATTGTGAAGCAGTTTGTGATCAGTCGCGTATGGCGGCAGTTTGCAGAGTGACAGGTGGTATCAGTGGAGACTACTACCTATGCTCGTATGCACATAGATGAGGGATTGGGATGGTTGTCGATGCTAGACTATCATATAGCAGTTTGAGATATCACAGCACTAGTGGCGACTCCCTAGGATTATTGCCCAGATGTGGCAGATGCAGGGGCTGATCTGGGGTATCTTTATGAGATGCAGAGGCACCTGTTCCCCCAATTCACACATCCAGATGCAGCACCTACAGGAGTGGGAGGTGGAGTTGGCGACGGAGGAGGAGGAGGCAGAGGAGGAGGGAGAGAGGGGAGGCAGATGGAGGGGGAGAGTTCTCAAGCAGGGCGGAGGAGGATGCAAGTGTAGGCAAGGCATGTGGCAGAGGAGTCCTCGGAGTCAAAGGAGGAGGCGCCCTTGAGGAGACAGCGAGAAGTGAGGGTAGAGGCACCTGCAGAGCAACTGACAGGAGGAGAGGAGGAGGTGCCCTTGAGGAGGCGGCGAGCGGTGGGGGTGGAGGCACCTACAGAGCAGCCAGCAGGACGAGATGAGCAGGGTGCGAGGATCTATGCCTTGGAGGTAGAGATGCAGGCACTTCGGGTGACTATCTTTACGGGATCAGCAGCTAATGGACGAGTGAGCACGAGCAGATGAGTTGCACCGAGAGCGGGATGCTGCGAGATGAGAGGCACCACATCATGGTGCCCAAGCTGCATACTATTATGCCGCCTATAGGAGTGTGGTGCCACCAGGACAGGGTCTTCTTGATTATTCAGAGCGAGCAGGTAGATCAGAGGGTGCAGTGCAGGCACCAGATACGAGACAGGCTCCTCCACCAGGGCCAGCACCAGCCGCAGAGGGTGGCAGTCAGACATGACATTGTGTTTTGATTTGTACCTTATGTATTTTTGAGACATATATCTAGATTTTGGATCTCACATTTGTATATATACCATGACACATTTGATATATATATGAGATACTGGGTTTATCGATATTCTTGTGTACTTGTCTCAAAAATGTATGTTTTCAGCTTTCATGTGATGTTTTAGTTTTTTGTTTCCAGCTCATGCATGTGTATATTCTTATGTGTATTGTTTTTGATCTCTCATATGGGTGGTATAGATTTAAATGTTTTCCTGAAAATGTGACACTTGGATAGATCGTATGTGATGATTTTTTGGATTAACCCCTTGTGATGATAGGTAAAGAAATGTAGCGAAAGATTAAGAAGGTGAAAAGACATGAATAGGAAGAAAGAAATATGTGAAAGGAGTTAGCTGATATGTCCACAAAAAGATGAAGAGAGAGCTTTCCCCATATGCAAGAATGCAAGACTAAGCTAGAAAATGAACCTAAAATGCAAGCTAATATGCAAAGTGGTTTACCAGCAAGAAGCGCATAACATTTAGACTCTTAATTTCATCATTGAGCATTTATTAGGGACATCATGAGATCATATAACCATCACTAGTATAACTATGAGGATATGAATATGATCGATATTAGATAGGTATGTGGAAATCCAATCTAATCATTAGAGACATGTAAGTCAAGATAACTACACGATTAGATTCCCTAAGTTTAATTTAGCAAGATTACACTTGTATCAAGGCATAAGCGCCAGGGTAAACCCTGAGTGTGGTCTTGCAAAATAGTCAAGGATGATACATTTGTAAGTCAACGTGTTGAATAGGACAAGCATGAATTCTTACAACACTATAGACAAACAAAGTATACCCACAAGAAGAAATCAAGAAGACATGCCCCATGCCCCCAGTCTTCTAGTCAATGACATCCTTGAAAGACTATTAGGGAGGGAACACATGGCAAATAAATCATCATAGACAGCACACAAAGTAGATAAAGATGCATAGCTCAGTCGTTTAAGTGTTAAAGTGTGTGTGTGTAAGTCACTTGGCCATTTCTTCAAGACTTGATTCTGATAGTGAGAAATATTGTGACATCAAAGACCATAGGTAAACTATCTAAAAAGTCTTGAAAAACACTTGATGTCAAGGTGGGGGAAGTGTTGAGAAACACAATGTTGTGAGTTGTCAAAGAAACCCTAATGCACAAGAATACCTCAATAGGCTAAGTAGCTATGCCCCCAAGACAAGGACAAGAAACAATTCCAAGCTAGGAAATGTGTAGTGAAGTGGATGATTGAGACTGATAGACATAGGTGTGAGGGTTTCAAGTAGCGCCTGTTTCTAGATTTTCACCACTTGACAAATTTTTTAGGACATTTTTTGATTTTTAGGATTTTTTCAGGATCATATATGATTTTTTTTGGAATTTTTTACAAGGTTTTAGATATCACTAGTTCTCAAGCAAGATCACATCATTTTCTCCCAATGTCTAGCAAGGTATAGGACATGATGGAGAAACAAGTCGGTGGATAAAAAAAGATGGATGAAAAAGGAGCATGAAGCAAGTAAAAGTGATCCTCAAGGACTGACTCCTCAAGAGTACCCAAGATAGGGAAAGAGGTGAAATAGTCATATGAAGCACATTTTGGATAAGCAATGGAAGTAATGAGAAAGATAGTGTGTAGGATAAGCAGTGAAGCCAACAAGTGCAACAGCATATAAGATAAGCGATGGAAGCCAATGAGAGAGATAGCATGAAAGCATGCAATCCAAGAGAGTAGACATGTCAAGAGGCCTATGAGAACCATGTTTCATTTATTATGATCAAGACCAAGGGGTCAACTAGATAGTATAGCAATGTGATAGAGCAATAAGAATAAAGCTCAAGATAGAGGCTATGTGTGAATGGGAGAGCACAATAGGAAATCTAGTGGATAAGATAGCCAATATGCAAAGATAGCTCAACATTGTCAAGATCAAAGAGAGAAGAGGGGATAGATGGATGATGGAAGAATTACGCATGATGCTTGTTTGCTAGGTTTTCATCATGGTACTTATCCATGGTGTCACAAGAAGTAGTTTTCACCATAGGATGGATTTATTTCTTTTTACTTTTTCTACCAAGGTGCCACAAGAAGTGGTTTTCACCAACGCACATTTTCATTTTTTTCATTTTTTTTTTCTTTTTTTGAATTTTTAGAAAGAGCTCAAGCTTTTTGAATGTAGATAGTTCTCCTATAGGAAAGATAAGTCATGATAAGACAAGACCATAGAAAGGTATGCTCAAAGATGTTGATAGGGTGATGAAAGAGAAATGGTAGTAGGAAGAATATATTGAGGATAAGAGTTCATGTATAGAAAGTAAGTGTAAGATTTAGAGGATTTCATGAGGGTAGTTGAAATATTGGACAAGATCAACATTGACACACACCTTGAAGGGTATTGGAATGATGGAGGAATCATGGATGAAGTAGCTTGAGGTTTAGATGTATGAGGTGGTAGAAGAGATTTGGAAAAAAGTGGAGCGGAAGGCTTTGGAATATTTTTAGAAAGATTTTTGGAAGAAGATGGAATGGAAGCCTTTGGAAGCTTGAATGTCAACTTTGAAGTATTTTCAATATGCAAGTCTTTTAAAAGAGACTTGGGAATCCATATAGCTTTAGATTTTCCTTCGGATACTTCAAAACACATTTCTTCAATAATGGGTTTAGGAACCCATATTTTCTTTGATTTAGCTTTTTTAATAGTGGACCTTTGCAGTCTCTTTTGTGCATTCTCCTTCTTAGCATTCACATGTCGATTAGATGGGACATAGTGATCTTTCTTTTTCAATGGATTCTTATGTTTATTCTCACTTCCAAAGGACTTGGGATCTGTGGATGAATAAGGCTGATATGACTGGTTTAGGTGGATAGATGGGTGATAATTCATCCAGGATGAGCGTCTTTGTTGATCTTCAGGTATTATAGGAGAGCTAGGGAATGAGCTATGAGTGAATGTAGGAGATGGAGGAACATAAGGCCCCAGTATAGATGGAAGGTTTGAATGCTTTAGCTTAGATGGATAAGGACCAAGGATAGATTTAGAAGATGCAAATGGATAGTGGGAAGGGATATCAACATCTTTAGAGTGAGCAACATGGTAAAAGCCATCAACAGACTCATGAGTAGCTTTGATAGGAACAACATTTTTAATAGAAGCACTGGAAGCTCAAAAGTGTCACACTCTAAACCCTTCTATTCAAACGATTCCATGAGTTCAGAATGCTTGGATGCCAGCTTAGAGCTCCCTATCCATGGAGTGCAAGAGAGTGTATTTCATGTTCAAGGGCTCTTAGATGAGCCTTAGAGATACTCTTCTTTCTAGTAAACCATGCAATGGGAGGTTCCAAAGACAAGATGCAAGAATGCAAATGTCCCAAGGAGTTCCTCAAGGATGCAATGCAAATGAAAATTAAGCTAGAATGAGATGCAAAGTGGAGCTATGCTAAAACATGTATGAGAGTGTTACAATCCAAATATTAAGCTATGTGAGATAGATTATTGCAAAATAGAAGCTAAACTAACATGCAACATGAATCTAAGCTAAAATTCTATGGTATGAGAGAATGTAGACAAGAAATAGAAGTTCTCCACAAAGCTCCAAAGAAACCTATTAGAAAACCTGTAGCATAACAATATTCAAAATGATGATGGATCCCTTGAGGGGGAAAGCTCTCTCCCTTTTAAAGATGTATGGACAGTAGAGATCAAGATGAAGATTGTGGATGATCAACGGTTGAATTCAAAAATAGGAGTGATCCATGTGCACACACAAGTCAACCAATAGAATATAAGTTGACTTGTCATATAAGACAAAAGTCTCACAAGCCTTTTCTTTTAATTGTAAAATAGAAAAAAGACTTTATTTGTGCACTTTAAGTGGGTTAGAAGAATGGGGTCTTTTATTTAATTAAAAGGGGACATGTTCTTTTAATCAAATAATGAACTTAGGATAGCATAGTCAAACTATAGGTTATAATAAAATAAATTGATTATTAGCAATTTGGTCTAGGTAAATGATTAAATTAATTTAGCCAAAATGTTGAAAAGGGGGCTAATAGTCTAGATGACCATTTTTAGGTGATTATAAATAGCACAACAGTAAAGAATCTATGATACTAAATCAAATTATAACATCCAACCTTAGGTCATGAAAAGGTACAAATAAAAAGAGTATCAAGTATCTCTCATATCAAAATAGACAAGGTATAGACTACAAACACAAGAGGCACTAAACACCTTCTCTTTTTCCAAATAGATGCATTTAACATTTTCTTCAGCAACTCTTTTCCCAAGGGCCTCTACTTCTATCAACAGATCATTAGGGTCAGTAATAGTTGTCTCTAGTTTCATAGGATCACTTAGGTCAATGAGATTTCTCTCAATAAAAAGAACATGCCTAGGGTGAGATCTATTTGACTAAATGCTTCTAGGTCTCCAATGTTGATTTATTCCTCCTAAATCATTTGATTTGAAAATAGTATCTCCCATGGATGACACCATTTTATCTTGCTAAAGTTGTTCCTCTTGAAAAGGTGTTGTAAAAAGACCACCTAAAAGCCTAATACTCTTAGGCTCAGAACTGTGGGACAAAATTTCTTTCTCCACTATAGTCTAATATTGAGGATTATCTCTGGGCTTTCACATACGACTGCACTCCCCTTTCTTCTTAGGCCAATTCATCCTACCATCTTTTGGTAATTTTGTATACAATGAGATTTCTAGGTTCTCTTACATATTCTCTCATGTGTTTCCTTCTATCAGCCATTTCTTGTTATAATATTTTCACATCACACATCCCTTTAGAGAAGATTTGGTTTCTTAATATTATTGAAATTGAAATTAACTATTGATTTTCAGTGCCCAACTATAAATTCAAAATCTATTACAATAAGTGAATGACCAACATGTAATCCATTCTCACAGACTTTAGATAATTGATTTTATTTAAATGTGAATTATGCAACTAAATGACTATCTCAATTTGTATGTCAATTGATGACCAGTGCCTTATCCATTGTTACAAGAGTCATATCAGAAAATCTTGATATATTCATAATTAAATATATCAATTGTTAACCTCAATCCCATTCTTATTATATCCCTTCCATACACTTAGAAACCCTATCAATTCACAAAAGAATTTACTTCATTTCTTGAATTAAAAACAATAATGAATTGATATGAAACTCATCCAAGACACACCAAACTAAATGAAATTTGTTCATTCAATCTCAAAGTGATAAATCTATGAAAATGGAGACATAATTTAAAGACATAAATTTTTAGAAATATTATTTTGTATTAATGTTCTTGAGACCAATACACATATTTGATACAAAACTCAGAATATAATTCAAAACTTGATAAATTTGTCATTGAATGATCCACTATATTCTCATAATACAAAGTTAAAACAACATGAAATTAACATAAGAATTTGGACCAACTACAAAATAACATTATCGTTAAAATGAAACAAAATCAATTCACCTTATCAAAATCTTCATTTTACTCTACACAATTTGTAACTTACCAATAAAGAAACCAATTAACTCTTTTACTATCTCAAACCTTCCTTTACTATAAAAATCTTATTAGGCAAATCAAGCTTCTTTTCCATTAACAAAATTAATCTTTCAAAAAATTTAAAATATGGTCCCCATTTGTTAAAAATAGGTAAAAGCCATAATAGTGCTTCATTGCATATATTCTCAACACTTTGTAGATAAATGAAAAGGCTACATTGTTGACATTAAGTCAAGTTTGTTATTAGTGACAACACTTATTTAGATTCTATATGGTTACTGAGCTCATTGATTAGTCTATAGTGTTTTCCATGTAATTCAATAGCCACTAAGCTTTACAGTTCCTACCAAACATCGCAGTGATTACCAAGCTTCATAGTTTCTACCAAGTCAATAGTTCACGAGAAGTGAAGATAGTATTAACTAAGTTATGTGATGATTTTTGTTTACCAAGTTCAAGTATGGTAAACACATAATTCAGTTTCTACCAAGTTACACAGTATCTACTGAGTTACTAGTATAGACTGAGTTTGAGACTACTCTAAGATGATTAGTATGGACTGAGCCTCTACTTCTACTAAATGCATGATGATGCTAAGTAATGAAAATGGATGTTGTGTATCATTATTTCACCAAGTTAGTCTTTAGAACTTGAGTATCTTCATTCAAGCTGACTTTGTAGTATTGGTGTTAACTTGTATATTGGTCAACTTTGTAGTTTTATAAATTGGATTGATATATATATATATATATATCAACAAAGGAGTAGCAAAGTCATATTTATCACATAAAGGTGATCAATACCTCAAAGAATCTCTATCAACAAATTAGTTGTAAGTTAGAGATTAGCTATTTCATTCTAATAGGTGAACTAGTTCAAATCCTCTAACAAGGTGGACTTAACAATCTTTTTCAAATCTCTTTACAAAGTGCATACTTCATTGTATGTTTGCAAATCCTCTAACAAGCTGGACCTAGCAGTCCTAATCACTTCTAATAGGGTAGAACATCAAAAGTGGTCATTGTAAGCCTTATAGGCCAACTTTATGCTACAGTATTGAAGTTTTGTGGGTATCATCCCTACTCCAGTTTTACTTTCTATTTGGAAGGTTTCTAGGTCACCAAATCATTGTGTTTATGTGTCATGAATGTTTATGTTTTTAGTTTCTCATGATTTTAGTTAGATATAATTTAATGATTTATATTATTGCAACTAAGATCTAAATTTGGTAAAGTTTTTGAGGTTACTGATCCACCCCTCCCCTCTCAGTAACCTAGCATATTCTTGAATATTTCTAACAATTACTATTAGAGCATTTGTGGTTCTTAGGATAAAGCTTAACAGCTTGAGAAAATATCAAGGACAATGGAGATATTCAAACTTGATAAGGCAATCGGCAATGAAAAGCTAGATCTAGAAATGGCCTATGTACAACTCAAGAAAGCCAAGGAGCAACTATCCTAGTCTTTGAAAAGAAGGAAGGAACTTGCAAATCAGATGAATGATCAGCAGTACATTGAAGAAAATATTGAAGACCTTTTCCCTTCAAGCAGTTTAGATGAAGCAAACGATGTAATCAAAGAACTCTTAGAGAATAATGGTTCCCTGCAAGAAGAAATAAGAAATCTCAAAAGAGAACAAGAAATTCAATCAATACGGCTATGTGAAATCTTGGAGCAAAGAAACAAGATGAAAGAAGAAATGGATGGAAGAAACAATGAGATCCAAAACCAATCCATTCAGCATGAAGATCTTATAGATCAAATCTCCAATGCAATTAAAGAAATCATGAGTCAAAGATAGATCAGTGAAAGATTAAGGAATGATCTAAATTCAGAAAGACAAATCAATGAGAGAGTTAGAAGTGAGCTGAGATCTGAAAAGAAAATTAGTGAAAGATTAAAAAAGGACCTAAACACTAAAAAGAAAATCAATGAGAGAATGATGAAATCTCAAGTAGATATAAATCAATTGAATCAACTGAATGAGCATAATATCTATAGAAAAAAGTGTAAAGTAGGAATTGGATACAAAGAAGAAGGTGAGTCCTCCCAACAAGGTGCTCAAAGGAATCAAAGAACTACTTACAATCACTATGGTAAGATAGGTCATACATCAAAAAAATGTTGGAGTAGGGGTAAAGAAAAATTCAGTGGAAAATGTTACAATTGCAATTAGCATGGTCACAAGGCTAATGGAAAATGTCACAAATACAAGAAACAAGGTCACAAGACATCAAACTGCAGAAGCAAGACATTCAATCTAGAAGAACAAATTGTGTAAGAAATATTTGGTTTGGACTACAACACCTGGTGCAAATGTAATTATTGTGGAGAGTATGGAAACTTTGGCATGAACTATGTTAAACATCACACAAGGAAAATAGATACCACCATAAGATGTTTCACTTGTACAGAACTTCGTCATCTAGCCAAGAATTGTTGAATACAAGTAGAATTGAAGATGAAAAGAAAATTAAGGTAGACAACATCAAAAAGAAAATAAGGTAGCAATGGATTCCTAAGTCCATTGAAGAAGAAAGTCCTAGAAATGATGGTCATGTCACTCAAGAAGTGGGTGACTCCACCATTTCCAATTAAGTTCTTAAGCAAAGATTGGAACTATGTTATCATGATCACATCTAAATAGTTCCAAAGTTGAAAGAAAGAAAAGATCCAAATCATTATGCAAGATAAAAAGGGATAAAAAATGATTAGGTTAGTTATCACTGATTTAGGTTGGGTCATGGACTCTATTGAGGAAGGTTGGGAGTAACTAGTCACACATGTTTGGTTACCGAGTTATGAAGCATTCACTGAGCGATCCGAATAGATAGTGGATGACAGGCTATCACATACTGAAACATACTATCATACATAATGATAATTTTGTACCAAGAATTAATGGTAAATGTTATCAAAAGGGTAGGAGATGGAATTCATTTTTCCATCAAAATTTTTAGAAGTGTCATTGTGATCAAGTAAATTGTAGAGCGATCAAGCAATTTCGAGTGAAATTTGTAGTAATTTTTTTTGAAGTTTTCCATCACCTACCAAGTAGTCATGCTAGCATCAAAAAATACTAGCAAGGCAAAGAAAGGGTCAAAAATGTTAGTTTGAGGAGTTGAATGGAAACCACCAAATTTCAAACTTGTGCCAACAATTGCGAAAACCCTTGATCCAAATGGAGTGCAATCGCAAATCCCTCCTAAGGTACTACTCATTAATAATATTTGAACTCATTTTAAGTGTGAAATTCAATAAGTTGGAACCCTAGAGATGGATGAGGCCCTAGATGAATTGTGTGTAAATGGATTTCTTAAAACTAAGCGTAAGCATTTAGAAGATAAAGGTTTCACCCACATTCCCCACCTACCTCAGAGTTTCTAAATAAAATGGATTAGATACATCTTAAGTTGAGTTCACAATGGTCAATTATGGCTTGAGAAACTAGTCTTGATCACTAAGAAGATGATTCATCCTATCACCAGCCTTCCCATGCTTTCCAATGCCAAAACTACTAAAACCCTAGGTTGAGCAAAATTAAAGAAGAAAACCCTAGCCAAGTGGGACAACAAAGGTATGAAAATTAGTAGTGTATCAAATGCAGAACTAAAATTTGGCATACATGTGATAGCTCACAAGATCTAAAATTCTAGTCATCTAAATAGTGTGTCATGTGAAGTAGTAGACTTGGCATTCAAAGTCATGAAGAACAATCTGTCATTTGATCTTGCAAACTTGTTGTTAAAACAATTTAACAAAAACATGGAAAGTATAAAGACATCCAATAAAAATCCTTGTAAATTCAATTCATTGTTGACATGTCTATTTTTCTATGTTCAAAATTTTTTCCCTTTAAAAGGTACAATCATATGGAGAAAGGATGCGCTGGTTTTGTATCAAATTAATGAATATATTGCAGAAATGGGTGACACTTTTGTGAGCATAATGGACAACTACTTTGATGTCTTCAAGGAGAAAATGAATAAAAATTTCAAGATTCTCAAGAAATTGGTTGAAGATTACAAAGATGATGTTTGTTTCATGGTAGACAATGACAAAGTCTACATTCAAGTAGTAAAACCAAGAGTTGTATGGGTCAAACCTCTTTCCTATGAGGTAAACATTGATGATGCAAAAGACATAATTGAGGCCCTAAGAAACAAACCTATTGATCTAAAGGCACCATACTTTGGAACATATGATGAGGCTAAGGCAAGGATAGAGCTTGAAATCAAGCTTCCTCAAGCGGTTAGCAAAGGTAAGAGGAGAATAGCAAAACTCAAATCTACCACACCTCTTTTGTTGACCAAGGGAAAGGGAGAAGATGATGATGAAGTAGAGGATGAAGATGAGTCAGAAAATTAAGTAGAGCCAATAAAGAAGAAAGGAAAGGTGATCATCACTAAGCCACCCAAGCCATCCACTGCAATGTTTTCTAGGAGATCCAGGAAGAAAGGTAGTGAAGTTGTGTTTAACAAGCCTCCTCTCACCTTGCAAGAGAAATTGAAACAATTGGAAGAAGGTTTAGGCATAAAAAACTTCAAATCATTGAAGTATGAGACTAGGATAGAAGTTGAGAAGAAGCATATTAAAGAATTGGTGCTAACCAAGATGGGCAAATGGAAGTATTCCCTTGATCAGATAGCCTCTCAAATTTCTAATTAACATTTAGAGAGATTGAAGCCAAGATGGGACTCAGCTATGTAGACAACAAAAGATATCTATGAGCAAACCCTAAGGCAGTTGTTACCAATCATTACCAATTCTAAAGTAAAAGAGTCTTTGAAAAAAATGAAAAAAAGATGACTCTTAGATTTAATTCTTTCTTAATTTTGTTAAAGGATATAGAGAATGTAGTCAAGAATGCTATAGGCATGTGGAAAAAAATTTATCACTTGCATAAATAGAGTGACTCTCCAATAGAAGTCAAGGATGATGATAGTGATGATGAGGAAGAAGGAACACACTTTGAGACAATATAGTTTGACAATGAAGTAGTTGAAGAAGATAAAGAGGAAGAAGCTATCGAGGAAGACAAAGAAGATGATGAGGAGATTGATCCTATAAAGATAGTAGTAGTAGTAGTCATTTCCTCACTTCCTCATTCTCCAATAAAATCAATAGCTACATCAAGTTTGGAGACAACTTCAACAAGTTTGATTGTGACCACAACAGATGCATCAAATGTCCAATCACTCATTTCTCCCTCACAACTCAACACATCACTAATGGAAGAGTCTACCACTTTATCTACCAAGCTGCAACCTCCCCCTTCTTTATTTCTTGACTTAGCTTCAACATCAATGAGTACAACATGTTCTACAATTTTGTGTTCTTCAACAGTAAGTATAGTTTCAAGTTCTACAATTTTTTTTTCTACAGCTTCAAATACTTCTATAAGTATATCAATTTTGGATTTAGTAATCATACCAGACAGTATTCCATCTATTGATACTATATTAATTTTTATTGCTAGTCCTGATATCTCTACTATTGTTTCCATTCTAGATTCTAAGGCATTGTGCACAAAGGCAGTTGAACCTAAGGCTCAACCAAGTATAAGACTTTTAAGTGGAAAAGAGATAGAGTAGGATATTGATCTAGATGAGGAGATTAAGATTCCAAAGTGGAACTTTGATAATGCCACTACAGATCAAATGCAAATAGCTATTAAACTCCTCCAAAAGAAAGAAAAATAGAAGAAATTAAGAGAGGAAAGAGACAAAGAACATAAAATCATTGAAAGTGCTAAGAATATTTTGATCGAGGTAATAGGTGTTGAAGTTGATACTTCTCAACACATTTTGTCTCAATTAGAAGAAGTAGTCAAAAAATTTAATGAGGACTCTAGTGATCAAGAAAAATTGATTGAGAAAGTAGAGAAGAAATTTGATAACAAAATGCTTGAGCACATTGCTCAACAAATTACCATCTACAAAGTGGAGCTTTCCTCAATTATTGACTTATCTTGAAATCTCTTGTACAAATGTAACATCACTTTTTGGAAAATTATGTAATGTTTCTGAGTTCAAAAAGAAAATAAAGAGAAAATTAACAAGGATTGATGAAGATTTGAAGGCTAGTGTATAGCAGTTGCAACGTGACCCCAGTTCAAGCTCTGCGCATCATATGAAAATTAGATTCTTGTCAGATATGCAGGCAGAGTTGTTGAGAGAAGAAGCAAGGATCAATTCTTCAATAATAGACATCCAGAATATGATCCTTCCAATCATGGACACAATCCAAAAGCACATTGTTTACTCAAAAACATTGATCCATGCCAATAGTTTCTTAATTTTAGATCACATGATAGAACTCTCTGCAGAAGTTCAAGTTGATCTACATACATGCAAAATTTTGTAAGAAAAATGGGATAAGACTCTAGCACTCATACTTAAGGTACATTCTGAGTTTCTTTCTTACATTGTTGTCTCTGTGTAAATAAGATTTGAATAAATCTTTGGCATTATTGTCAAAAAGGGGGAGAGACAGTGTGTATATATGAAAAATAGTATGTATATTGTATGGGGGAGAATCATGCAAAAGAAAGAAAAGTATATTTATATACTTATAATTTTTTTTTGAAAAATCTCAAAAATAATACTGATCTAGTATTACACTATGATGTATATAAGTTTTGGTTGATAAGTGTTTTTGTCACTAATACCAAAAGGGGAGATTGTTGACATTAAGTCAAGTTTTTTATTAGTGACAACACTTATTCAAATTCTATATGGTTACCAAGCTCATTGATCAGTCTATAGTGTTTGCCATGTTATTCAGGAGCCATCAAGCTTTACAATTCCTATCAAACATTCCAATCATTATCAAGCTTTGTAGTTTCCATTGACTTAGAAATTCATGAGAAGTGAAGATAGTATTAATTGAGCTATGTGATGAATAGTGTTTACCAAGTTTAGGTATGGTAAAGATGTAATTTAGTTTCTACCAAGTTACACAGTATCTATTGAGTTGCCAGTGTAGACCAAGTTCGAGACTACTCTGAGATGATTAGTATGGATTGAGCCTCTACTTTTTCCAAATGCTTGATGATGTTGAGTAATGATAGTTGACATTGTGTATTAGAACTTCACCAAGTCAGTCTTCAGAACTTGAGTATCTTCATTCGATATGACTTTGTAGTATTGGTGTTAACTTGTATATTGGATAACTTTGTAGTTTTGTAAATTGGATTGATGTGTGTGTGTGTGTGTGTGTGTGTGTGTGTGTGTGTGTGTGTAAAGTTTTGTATCATATCCAACATATATGTGAAGGAATGAATAGATGAATATATGCAGATGCAAATCAACAACAAAGTATATTGTAAGGTCATATTAGCAAAGGAGAAACAAAGTCACATCTATCACATAAAGGTGATCAATACCTCAAGTAATCTCTATCAGCAAATTAGTTGTAAGTCAAAGATTAGTTGTTTCATTCTAATAGGTGAACCAGTTCAAATTCTTTAACAAGGTAGACTTAACAGTCTTTTTCAAATCTCTTTACAAAGTGCATACTTCATTGTATGTTTGCAAATCCTCTAACAAGGTGGACCTAGTAGTCCTAATTACTCCTAACAGGGCAGATCATCAAAAGTGGTCATTGTAAGCCTTAATAGGCCAACTTTATGTTGTAGTATTGAAGTTTTGTGGGTATCATCCCCACCCCAGTTTTACTTTCTATTTGGAAGGTTTCTGGGTCACCAAATCATTTTTTTTATGTGTTATGAATTTTTATGTTTTCAATTTCTCATGATTGAAGTTAGATCTAATTTAATGATTTTCATTATTGCAACTAAGATCTAAATTTGGTAAAGTTTTTGAGGTTACTAATTTACCCCTCCCCTCTTAGTAACCTAGCATACTCTTGAATATTTCCAACATACATGCCTATTGAGAGATTTTATTCAAAGTGGCTATCCTATGGCCTATCATACTTTTAAAAATATTTGTTCTTATCTCACCATCTTTTTATGGACCCTCAACATTAATACTCATTCCCTGAGGCTCAGGATCAATTTGTACTTGTTCTGTAGTCTAATTTGTTGTCTCCTAAGTAGTCTTTGTTGGTTCCTCACTCTTGGTTTCTACTATTTCTTCCTTGATTTGATCCTTTAAAAATTTATGCTTTTGTTTCTAGCTCCTTAGCCTTTTCCTCTAACTCATTGATTCTCCTCCTAAATACAGAGCTCTTTTTGAACTCCTCCTCATACAATTTTCTAATATCAATGTAATCATCGAAGGTATTGGCTAGCCTAGTCTCAATTTCTTCAACCTTGGCATCATTCATGAATGAAAAATGTTTTAAGTCCTTAGAGACTTCTGTACTAGAAGTGTTATGCATAGTCCATACTATCATATGGCCTTGAGTAGTTCTTTGAATGTTCATTAGCTTTGGTTTGTTTGTTTTAGGTGCCATGCTCCACATTGCCAAGGACTTAGAGTCTATGTTGAATCTTGACCCTCTTTGGAAACCATCAGAACCAAATGCCTCATATGAAATTGGATTATCTTATCTTCTAATATGATCTAGCATGAATGCTTACTCAAGATCCCAACAAAGCACTAAAAGCATTCCACTCCTTTGTAAAAGGTCTCTAGCCTACATATGAGTCATTTTCTCACTTTTAGGATCATATGCCTATAATATATCTACAAGTTCTTGAATCTTCTCCTCAAATTCATCTAGCTTAAGTTTTAGGATCAACTCATTTTGTTTCACTTTGTATAAGAAACTTTTAAACTCAACATATTTCAAAAATTCATCATCTTCAATGAATTTTTCTACCTAGATGATCCTACCATCCAACCTTGATTTTGTTAGTATAAGTCATTCAAAGAATTCTCGATTTCTATTACTCTATCTTGCAAGTAATTTTTCCTTAAATCAACAAAATATTGACTCTTACTAAGCATGAGTTGTAATGTCCTCTATTTCACCTTATTAGGTACTTGGACCACTTTTTTTTTTCTTCCCTTGGCTACCCATGCCACTAATGCCCACTCCTCCTCTTTAACTTCCAAAACTAAATCAGACTTAGGGAACTTAGGGTTTACCCTCCCTTCTTCAACTACTAGCTCCTTAGGCATTTGTGCCATGATATCATCATAATTATCAGCCATCTTGTTTAACCTATAGGGGTATGGGACCTCTAGGTAAAAATCCTTGAAATTTGGGTTTGTCTTCTTCAATTAGTTCTCCACCCTTAGGATGTCATGATATTTTCTTAATCTTTCTATGGATTCCCCTTTAGCTACAATTTTTGTAATTAAATCCTCAAGGGGAAATTCCCTAGTACTATGAAACACATAACGTGTAATCTCTTTCAAGGTATTTCTCATGAAATTTTCTAGATCATAGATTCTATATAGGGTAGTAGATAAATTATAATGCCTAAGAAATGCATTAATTTGATGTAGAGATTCTTTCACAATTGAAAAGTCTCCTATCCTAAAAAATCAACATAAAAAGTGCCCTTGTGCAATTTTGGCCCTAAGTACTACCTATCTACCATGATCAGCTATCATAGAAATTCAAAAATTACAAACCTAGGAGGGATATACTTTGGAAATATGTGAGGTGGTTCAGGACATGCATAAAATCTCATAAAAGAAAAATTTTGGAACAAGAATATGTCATTAGAATTGTGATCTAATATCTTCTATTCGGGTAATAGAGTTATTCTTAATAAAGTTTTTGGAATTTTAGGGGCCCTAAATAAATTGTGGTCTAACATTTTCATTATTACTATACTAAAATTATTGAAAAAAGAAACATAATCAAAATAATGGTAGTATCTATCCCATAGTTGTACTTGAAACTCTCCATTCTCATTAGATTTCTAATCAATGAAATTTATATTGATGTATCCCACATTTTTGTATAATATAAGATGCATAATGATGAAATTTGAAATTTCCCAATTCTCCTCTCTGTGCTAATTCAATCTGCACTTGCATCTTGTCAATAATGTAACCCACATAATCATACTCCATGTTGTGGAAGGCATCCTACACATCTAGAGTTATAATATATTGATCTAAACATCATATCAGAACCATCACTTACCAATACGTTGTGGAAACCATTCATAGTTTTTTGAAAGTAATTCTTGAACATGTTCATAAGCATTATTTTCTCTACCCTCTTAGGAAAATCTCCTACTCTTTTGAGGTCCATAGGGATATGATGCATCATTGGTCTTCTAGTCCAAGAACTCAATTCTTTTTCAAACTTTCCTTGAAGCTCATCTATATTAATTGGGACACTCATTTGACCTTTCAATCTAAAAGCTTCAATTAACAAAGTATGGTCTAGTGTACATAGAATACTCATGTTGTGTTTGTGGAATGATTTGGTTGTTGTATTTTATGATTTACTTAGGAATTTTATCAAATCAACATCCACATATACCAATGGGAATAGTAGATTTTTCATATAGCTTCTCCATGGGTTGTAGATGGGGATCTTATTGAATGTGTTATTGAATAAATATTTGAACAACTCATATCCATTGACACCAGGAAAAATTGCATCTCTATAGAATGTGCATAGGTCTTTGAAATCATGATCATTTGCAAAGATGAAATTTGATGACTCTGGGAATAGATTTATCCATTCATTTGCATATTTATTTGGCCTTCTCTATCAAGTTTTTCCTCCTTTTGAGTTTGATGTGTTTGTAACTTCCATGTATTTAGCTTGGATTTTTTCTACCTCCTTTTTTGACATCTTGTCTACAAATAAGATTTGAAAGCTCTTCAACTTCTAAAATTATTCATGCTTTATAAATGGTAATTTGTTTTAGCCTAGAAAGTGTCTTTTATGCTTTGTGTACTTTGTCAACTTCTTTGTTGCATTGATTTCCTACATACACAAGCTTTAATTCTTTGTATTTTTCTCACCTCATGGAGAGTCAACTTAATTATCCA
This sequence comes from Cupressus sempervirens, assembly GCA_028749045.1. NCBI lineage: Eukaryota > Viridiplantae > Streptophyta > Pinopsida > Cupressales > Cupressaceae > Cupressus > Cupressus sempervirens. The sequence goes on from CM053788.1 coordinate 316,956,438, forward strand.
ACTTAACACATTAAGATATTTTTAAAACATTAATGGTTAGAAACTTTCTATCCTTTTCTAGTTTACAAAAAGAATAATTATTTTTCATGTCATATTTAGGGCTTGCAATATTATGTTTTTTATTTGAAATTCAAACCCTCCATAACATTGAGATATTTTATTGTAACTTCTATCTTAACCCTCTGACCATACACTATTAGTTACCCTTATTTTTTACCATAACCCTAGAGGCCCTAACTTTAGCTTTACTTATACTCTCAATCATATGCTTTACTCTTTATCATGGCATTGGGACCCTTCTTATTTCATCTTCTAAACTTATGCTTCACCTTATTTTTTAGCTATGGGAGTCTTTATATCTCACCTTTTAATCTTACAATTTTTTCCCTTTTGTATCCCTAGAAGACTTTATTGACATGTTCTCAATTCTGCTATGCTTATGCATTAGCTCCCACATTGTAAGATCATAAGCATCATATGACTTGAAACTCTACACTTTATTATCTCATTCTTCTAATCTATGCATATGGTTGGGACTCCATAGAAAATAATTTACCCTTTTATGCTACTCCTTTCATCATAAGATCGTAACATGTACTAATCTTCATTGAAAACACTTATGATGTTATGTTGTTAACATGAGTGTAAGAGAAGAACCTATGTAAAATACTTCTACACCTTTACACTTGTGTTAGATATCATGAAATTGGGAGACCCATGAATTTCTACTTATGAGCTTGTGCTAAACCCCCTTTATCATAATGTCAAGAGACTAAAACCTAAGACTTACAACTCCACACTAATGAATTTGATCGTGAGATCATAAAGAGACAAGGAAAATTGAAAATTGATTATGATCTCCTATTAGACACAAAACCTAGGATTAAAACCTATTGGATACAATTGTCTAATTGTGTGTTGTCTTTGATATTACACAAATGTCATATCAATTGGTAGACAGTGCTTACTGAGCTCAGTTGGTTAGCAAAGCAATTTTCTATGTCTACCGAGCATTCTTCAAAATTACTCTATGTAGATAGTGTCTACTAAGTTTACTTGGGCATTGAAGGAAAATGTGGCAAAAAGTAGTGTTAACTGAGCTCACATTGTTAACGAAGGAAAGTTAGTTAGAAGTTAGTGTTTACCAAGCTCACTCAATTTCGAAAGGATTTTGTAGGGTTCACAGTGTTAACCAAGCTTCTGTTGGTTAACATAGGAAATCATTTTAGGATCAGTGTTTACCAACCAGGGTTGGCTAATGAAGGATTTTGTTAATTTGAAAAATAAAGTTTAATTATTTCAAGTATTGATTCTAGCTAATTGAGGTAATGATTATTGGTAATTTTAAATTGTAATTGGGCTGACTTGACAATTTGTAAGGTATATATGAAAGGTAAAGGTAATTGCTATGCAAGTGTATTGATTGTTTGAAGAAGAAAGTGTCAGCAAATTTGAAGGATGGTCAGATATCCTTGAGGAGTAGCAAAGTTATATTTTGATCAAGAAGGATCTAAAGAAGGAGAACAGAGATCTATAATAATCAATTCAGTTGCATCTCATTCAGGTCATTTCATTGTTACTTTCTTACCATTGTAGCAGTGATTCCAAAATCTCTTGATAGAGTTGGTTTAATAGCCATTTGTAAATCCTCTAACAAGGTAATAGTTCCATTGAATTATTTTAAAAACATCTTTCAAGGCCACTCCTAATAGTGTGATTAAATCCTCTAACAAGGTCACACCTAATAGTGTGTTTTGTAACCTTTAACTAGGTTGGCTCCTAATAGGGCTCACTTTAGAAAAGTAAAAATTAGTAGCTAGTTACTTGGTGGTTTTTCCCATATTGGATTTCCATGTTAAATCTAGTGTCTCATGTGTTCATGTTATTTCTTTTATGCTTGCATGTTAATCACTATGAATGTTTAGAATTTTTTTAAGATAACATACACTGCATTTACTAAGTTATAGCATTTTTAGTATGTTTACTAAGTGACAATACTAACTAGTTTTATTAGACATCTAAGGATTCTATGGATTTGTTTTTGTGGTAACTAATTCCCCCCTTCTCAGCTACTCCATCTATATTCCCAACAATTGGTATCATAGATTTTGGTGCTTGCAGGAAAGGTTTCAAGGACCTAAGCTAAAGATTAGGATGTCTTACAAGAGAGAAATTCCAAGGATTAACAAAGATAACTTTTCAACATGGAAGGGTCTCATGAGGCTTCATCTATCTTCCATTGGAGATATAGTATTAAAATACCTCGATGAAGAATACACAACTCCTTTTGGTACATTATCTATTAATGACATTGTTGAGAAGAAGACTCATAACACCATGATGATAGACATTGCATCTACTCTAAGCTATGAAGAATTTGATAATGTCAAGGACTGCAAAACTACCTTTGAAATGTGGAACAAGCTAAAAGATATCTATAGAGGTGATGAAAATGTGAGGAGAGCCAAAGAAAAAAGCCTAAGAGGAAACTTTCATCAACTGAGAATGAGAGAGGATGAAAACATTGCCAAATATGTTGAAAGAATCAAAGCAAGTGTCAGTGCAATCAAAGCTTCTAGAGGAGATATCAAGGAAGAAATAGTTATAACTAAAGTTCTTAGAATATTGCTTCCCATTTATGCAATTAGAGTATCTACAATTCAAGAAATAAGATGTGAAGAAAATCATAAGATAACTTTGGATGCCATAGTAGAAAGATTGATAGCCTTTGAGCTAGATAACTATGACAATTATGTTCCAACTTCCAAGAACATTGAATCAACATTTGAGGCCAACCTTTCACTTAATTAAAAAGGAAAGAAAATAAAGGACTCTTAGTCAAAAAGTGAAGAAGAATAAGAGAAAATATTTGATAGTGATCTTGAAGTTGTTGAAGCTCTACTTGCAAGGAAATACTCTAGAGGCGGAGGAAAATACAAAGGTAAAGTTCCCCTAATCTATTTTTCATGTGAGGAAATGGGTCATATTGCTACCAGGTGCCCAAACAAGTTAAGAAAGGATGAGAAGAAAGGTTACAAGTACAATGGAAAGAAAGATTTCATATCATTCAAGGAAAAAGGTAAGAAAACATGTTTTATGGCTAAGGACTCTAAGGATTCTAATAATAGTGAAGATGAAATTGTTTACATTGTTGTGGAAGATGAATTTGATAATGGTGAAGAAGATAAGATGGCATTTATCTCTCATGTGAGAAAAAATGATACATGGATCATAGAAAGTGGATGTTCACATCATATGACTAGTGAAAAAACAAAGTTTGAACATTTTGAAGATTATGATGGTGGCAGTGTAAGGTTTGGAAACAATGAACCTTGTTGCATAAAAGGAAGAGGCTAGATCTCATTAACCAAAGAACTTGTATGTGATAATGCCTATTGGATTGAAGGACTAAAACATAATATATTGAGTGTGGCATAGCTAATCAATATTAAATTCAAGGTGGAATTCATGCATGGCAAGGCAAGACTGGTGGATGACAAAGAAAAATTGATTGGATCAAGCAAACAAAAAAAAGGTAACTTATTTTATCTAGATTTTGGTGAGTGCTCATGTTTTATTGCTCAAGTTGAAGAAAGTTGGCTATGGCATAGAAGGTTATGTCATGTAAATTTTGATAACATGGTGAAAATAAGAAAATTTAGGAAAGTACGAGGCATTCTTAGAATTGTCAAATTGGTAAGATGGGAAAGATTAGCTTTAAAAGTAAAAACTATTAGTTTGAAGATATTTTATAAATTGTGCATAGTGATTTGTGTGGACCTATTGGAATTGAGATCTATACTGGAGAAAAGTTCTTCATTATTTTTGTTGATGACTACTCTAGAATGATGACTGTTATATATTTGAGAGAGAAGTCAGAAGCATTTGAGAAGTTCAAATGGTATTTGGCCAGAGTAGAGAAAGAAATAGAAAAAAGATTGAAATTCTTAAGGTTAGACAGAGGTGGAGAATTCATCTCCAATGAATTCAATAACTTTTGCATTGAAAGAGGAATCAAAAGATAGGTATCAACCCCTGAAACTCCTGAGCAAAATGGCATAGCTAAAATGAGGAATAGATCTATCATGGATTGTGCAAGGACTCTAATGATTGAAAAGAACACTGCTATCAAATATTGGAAGGAAACTATTAGCATTGCAATTCATACCTTGAATTGAGTACAATTGAAGAAGGACTCACTCAAAACTCCCTATGAGTTATGGTATAGTTATAAACCCAATGTAAGTTACCTAAAAGTATTTGGAAGTAAATGTTACATCTTGGAAGAATGTACAAAAGGAAAATTTGATGTGAAGGGTGATGAAGGTATATTTTTGTGATATTCTTGCAAGAGTAAGGCATATAGATGTTTGAATTTGTCTACTCACAAAATCGTAGAAAATGCACATGTGAAAGTTGATGAGTTTGCAAAAAGGACTAAAGAAGAAAGCAAAAAGGAATCAATAGATTACAAGTGATTTTTTTTCATTGAACCTGATACATTGCTAGACACATCTGTCAATCAGGAGACTACTACTCCTGAGTCTTCCTTAGTCACCAAGTCGCAAGAAGTTCAAACTAAGTCACAAGGACCCGAGTCACATTCTGATGCTATCGAGCCAATTTCTATAGAGTCTAAGAAGCCAAAATCTGAAGTTGAAGTGCAAGAGGATGACAATGCAATTCATTCAAAAGGCAAGGAGCCTGTATTTGCCAAGTATGTCAGTAGACATAATGCACCATATTAGATTATTGGAGACAAATTGGAAGGTACTATGACAAGAAGTAAGCTAAAATTTACTTGTTTACTTGCTGATTTTGAACCTATAAATGTCAAATATGAATTGGAAAATGAAATTTGGATTGAGGCTATGAATGAAGAGATAGAGCAAATAGAAAAGAACAAAACTTGGACTCTTGTACCTAGGCCCAAAGATAAAAATGTGATTGGAAGAAAATGGGTATTTAGTAATAAGTTGAATGAAGATCGTAAGGTATAAAGAAACAAAGCTAGATTGGTGTGTAAAGGATATTCACAAGAAGAAGACATAGATTATGGTGAGACTTTTGCTCCTATTGCAAGATTGGAAGGTGTCAGGACCTTAGTTGCATATGCAACACATAAAGAATTTAAGGTATATTAGATGGATGTCAAATCTACATTTCTCAATGGTATTCTTGATGAAGAAGTCTACATTGAACATCCTAAAGGTTTTTTTGATCTAGACAAAAATGACAAGGTCTGCAAATTACACAAAGTATTGTATGTTCTAAAACAAGCCCCTAGAGCATGGTATGAAAGATTGCATAACTACTTTATTCAGATTAGTTTTCAAAGAACTAATGATAACAGTAGCTTGTACATCAAGGAAGGACCAAATAACAAGATTGTTTTGGTAGAAATATTTGTGGATGATACTTTGTTTATAGGGAATGATGATCTATGCAAATAGTTTTAGAGCAAATGAACAAAGAATTTGAAATTTCTATGTTTGGTGAGATTAAATTCTTTGTCGGTCTTCAGATATAGTAGAGCAAGAATGGTATCTACATCACTTAGTTTAAGTATATCAAGGAGATACTCAAGAAGTTTGGTATGGAAGATTAAAAACTAGTTGGAACCCCCATGTGTATTGGATGAAAACTTACCAAAGATGATGAATCAAAAGAGGTAGATCAAACCTTATATAGATCAATGATTGGAAAATTATAGTATGTAGTTCATACAAGGCCTGATATTGCTCTTGCAGTTGGTATAGTGGCAAGGTTTTCACAAAAACCTAGAGAAAATCATATGATGGCAACCAAAAGGATCTTGAGATACTTGAAAGGCATTCAAGTTTATGGATTGTGGTATAAACTTGGAGGAAATCTAGACTTAAAGGTGTTTACTAATGCTGATTGGGTAGGAAACATTGATGAGAAAAAGAGTACAAGTGGTGGAGCATTCTTTCTTGGAAAAAGGTTGGTATCTTGGACAAAAAAAAAGAAGCAAAATTGCACATCCCAATCTATAGCAAAAGCAAAGTATGTTACAATAGTAGTGAACTATTCTAATATTGTTAGGTTTAAATAGTTGTTGGAAGACATGAAGGTTGAGATCAAAGAAGTAGTTGTCATTTTTTGTGATAATACAAGTACAATTAACATATTAAAGAATCTAGTTATGCATTCCAAAACCAAGCACATTTCTATAAAAATACCACTTTGTCAGAGAATTGGTGCAGGAAAAGGAAATCAGATTGGAATATATCCATACAAAAGAAAAGATTGTAGACATATTCACCAAGCCATTACTTAAGGATGCATTCTTGTATCTAAGAGGTAAGTTAGGGGTCATTCCCCTATCTGAAGCTCACTAAAATAAATTTTTAGTGATGCATCAATAGGAACCTAGTTGAAGATCTATCAATTGATGTAGCATAGTCATGGGAAAATAGCATATGAATTAGTACTCAAGGTACATTGATACTCATATGGTATGTGTTGTCTTTGGCATGTGTTGTCAAAGTGGGAGAGTTTATTGTCATATCTTTTTGAATTTTTTTGAGGGAGAAGTTTACTATTTGGAGAAGAAGCTATGTAATTCCTTCACAAAGGGAGATTAGTATATTGGAGAAGTTTGTGGCATAAAATCTAAGAGGAATAAAATTTTCTGTCTTGTTTTCAAATTTCATTATGCTATGACATGTTGTGTTGCCATCAATGCAAAAAAGGGAAATTGTTGGATACAATTGTCTAATTGTGTGTTGTCTTTGATGTTATACAAATGTCATATCAGTTGGCAGATAGTGCTTACTGAGCTCAATTGGTCACCAAAGCAATTTTTTGTGTCTACCAAGCATTCCTAAAAATTACCCTGCATAGACAGTGTCTACTGAGCTTACTTGAGCATCGAAGGAAAATGTGGTAGAAAGTAGTGTTAACCAAGCTCACATGGTTAACAAAAGAAAGTTAGTTAGAAATTAGTACTTACCAAGCTCACTCAGTTTCCAAAGGATTTTGTAGGGTTCATAGTGTTAACTGAGCTTCTGTTGGCTAACACAAGAAATCATTTTAGGATCAATGTTTATCAAGTAGGGTCGACTAATGAAGGATTTTTTTAATTTGAGAAATAAAGTTTAATTATTTCAAGTATTGATTCTAGCTGACTGAGGTAATGATTATTGGTAATTCTAAATTATAATTGGGTTGACTTGTCAATTTTTAAGGTATATATGAAAGGTCAAGTTGGAGTTCTAAGTGTAATGAGTGAGTATGCAAGTGTATTGATTGTTTGAAGAGGAAAGTGTTAGCAAATTTGAAGGATGGTCAAATATCTTTAAGGAGCAACAAAGTTATATTTTGATCAGGAAGGATCTAGTGAAGTAGAATAGAGATCTATAGTCAGCAATTTAGTTGCATCTCATTCAGGTCATTTCATTGTTACTTTCTAACCATTGTAGCAATGATTCCAAAATCTCTTAATAGAGTTGGTTTAACAGCCATTTGTAAATCCTCTAACAAGGTGATAGTTCCATTGAATTGTTCTAAAAACCTCTTGCAAGGCCACTCCTAACAGGGTGATTAAATCCTCTAACAACGTCACACCTAATAGTGTGTTTTGTAACCTTTAACTAGGTTGGCTCCTAATAGGGCTCACTTCAGAAGAGTGAAAATCAGTAGCTAGTTACTTGGTAGTTTTTTCCATATTAGGTCTCCATGTTAAATCTAGTGTCTCATGTGTTCATGTTATTTCTTTTATGCTTACATGTTAATCACTATGAATGTTTAGAATCTATCAAAGATAACATACACTACATTTACCAAGTTATAGCATTTTAAGTATGTTTACTAAGTGACAACAATAACTAGTTTTATCAAACATCTAAGGGATCTGTGGATTTTTTTTTGTGGTAGCTGATCCCCCCCTCTTAGTTACTCCATGTATGTTTCCAACAAAAACCAACTTGATCATGGAATAAGAAAAATTTCAATGGTTAAGCATGGGATACAAGTCTTAGAACATTTGTATGATCCTTGGTTAAGGATTTTTTTTGAAATAGATTAGGGAACAAACCTATTAGGTTAAGGTTTTTATAGAAAACTTGACAACAATATATTAGAAAACCTAATAGCATAAAACTCTTCATGACATTTTCACAATATATCTTCAACATTTTAGCACAATGAAATATAGACTATTAGAAAGGAACCTAGGAATAACCCATGAAGGCTAGACCTAGGTAAAATTGTAGTCCCTAATGCACTTATGGACATAAAACTAATAGACTTTGTAACCAATAATTATGAGCCTGCGAACTATGAGGAAAATAAATGGTATGTCATTATTGGTCATCACAAAATCTTGCATTGAAGAGTGTTTTGGGTTTAGTACTCAAGCCCTTACAAAAATTATCAAGGAACATTTTAAGAATGAATATTAGAAAATTATGAAATATGGGAAATATAGGGATATTGTAAATTTTATGTACAGGGGCCATAATAAAAAGATGATGTATGTTGATCATATGGGTCCTCGCACTGTTGATTCTTCTATCGATTTTTTCAAATATTATTTTTATGCCTGGTTGCAATTATTTGGAGAAGATTAGAAACAAAAAAATCCACTTGATCACATGGACATGTGCATGAAGTTTCAAAACCATCACACTTATCTAGAATTTGACTTTATTAGTGGAATTGAGAAAACCCTTTACAATAAATTGGTCAGACAGAAGACTTCTAAGTCTTTCAAGAATTACTCTTTTCTTTTCTACTTAATTCTTTATCAGAATATCAGTCAGTTTAGGAACTCTATGAAGTTGATTATAATTGATGATAAGGGTAACAAGCAACCTATCTATATCTAGTGTTCATTCTCACATACACTTTCAAAGGATGGTGATTTCATAGTGTTTAGAGATCTATTTGTAAAATGGATAGTAAGGACACTTGGAGGTAATATCATAAGGATACCACAAAAATCAAGGACATAATAAGACCCAAATAAAATTTCATTGATAAAATTTATGAGTTTAACTTGGATGATTATATTTTCAAATCAAAGTACACATTAAAAGCATTGTATTGGTGTAGGCAACTACCTAATAGGCTTTGTTTATTTGTCCCTAAGAGATTAGATTTTTTAGAATTCATATGGAAATTGTTATGGGTTGAGAAAGAAATAGCTCAACATAGAGCGAAAAGTAATATGATGCCTATTTGATAGGATTTAATGGTTAAATAGTTGGGTATAATATGATTTAAGAATTTCAAGATTAAATAGTAAATTAGTATTGGCCAATCAGTGAAAAAGGAAAAGATTACGATCTTGAAGAGTATGTCAAGACCAGAAAGGCTAGGTATGCACATTAGGTGGAAATGAAAGATGATATTATAAAAAATTGTGATGATTTACAAGAGGCATACCAAAGATTCAAAAAGTGGAATGTCTTGTCTAGAATAGAAGGTTAGAGAATAAGTAAGGGAATGCCTCAATTTCATCCCAAGGAAGACATAAAAACTCATAGGATTGACAAATGTATTAAAGACTTTGATAATTTGTATTAGGAATATATAGAGAAGCATAAAAGAAAAAATATTGAATAAGCACCTCTTGCATCTCCTCAAGCCAAAAGTTAAAGTTAAGTATAGAAGGATCAAGTCTCAACCCCTTTGCCCCCATGTCTTAATAGGAAGAAGGGAATAGTACTCCTTTGGTGTCATATGAAGATTCATATGATGAAATATTATAACATATCATTAGTATTTTGAAAAGAGTGAAGGAAGAAGTTTTTTTTGAATGATTAGACTAACCTTAAAAGTTTTTTGAGAAGCATGGATACTATGCTCAAAATATGGAAAGTAATAATCCAATTGATATAGAAGTTGATAGGGAGGATATTTATCTTAGGGTTAATTGAATAACAAAACTTTACACAAATACAAGAATTCATGTAATTTTGGATATGATATACGATGAGAGAATTTGAGAAAAGAAAAAACAAAAGATTTGAAGGTGTTGATGAATCCCAACATGCTACATTGTTTAGGAAATGATGAATGAACTACATTTGGGTGATATTTCATGTACTGAGGAAGAGATAAGAAAAATGGTAAGGAAGAGTGACATGCTGATACTTTCTCATTTGACATTGAAGGAATTTTATTTATTAGATCAAGTTATGAAGAAGGAAGACTCAACCTTTGTATTAGAGTTTTAATCACTTGACCAAGTTGAAGGGACCAGATATGATCCAAAAAATGAAACCTTTGCTACTTGGATTATATTAAAAGGAAATAAGCCTAGAATGATTGATATATGAAAAGGAGAGGAAGGAATGGCCCTGCCGTAAATTATAGACAACATAGACCCTATTCTTGTTGAAACTTAGTTGACACATGAAACCATGTTTAATCAAGCCCAGATCAAACATACGCAAGAATTGATCAAATAATTACAGAGAAGGGAAATTGAAATGAATTCAATAATAATATAAAATTATGTGAATAAAAAAATATTGGAGGAGTTGAATGACTTAAAGCTAATTAATATTACTCATGCCATTGTAGTTCAGAAAAATCCAGTTGTTGATATTGAAGAAGATTAGAACAAAGAAGTGACTCTAGATCTTGATCATAAGGACTGTATTTTTAAGACAGTAGAAGAGATTCTTTCTTATAGAATAAAACTTTTTTTTTCCAAATATGATGATGTATTTTAAGGTTTTAATAATATTTATAATATGTTGGATCTCCCTACAATATGAAAAGACATACTTTTGGAGATAAAGAGGAAATGAGGCCCATTTAGATTTGAATTGAATAAACTTTTTAAAGTCACTAAAAGAGATCTAGATGACTTTATGCAAATAAAAGACACCATTGACTTTTTTGGAACCATAATAAGGAATTTGAGTTACATAAATCAAGAGAAAAAAATATGGTAAAAAAAATAACTGCAATCACTTGTCTTGATCAGCCATGTTTTCCTTCCATTAAAGATGAAGAGGATAAGATCAAATGATTAGAGGATTTGAGATATGAATTTGCAATGTTGCCAAGCATTGATAACCAGCATTGATAACTAGGTTCATAGGTTGTTAAACAAAGTGATTATTATGGAGACAAAATTTACAAACTTCGTAGTAGATGTTAAAATTGCTCAAGGAAAGAAATGGGTCAATTTGCAGGCATTTGCTCTAGTATTCTCAAGGTTTGTATGGCCTACAAATGCTCAAATGGATTGATGTTTACTTGAAATGTTCTAAATATGTATCAGAGGATGTAGCGGCCATCGAGAATGAAGAAATTGAAGAAGTTTTAAGCTATTTTCTTGTTTTATGTTATTATTTTTGTGTGTATTTAATTATTAGTTGGTTATGATTTTGAAGATGTTTGAAGCTATGCTGCACCTTTTCATTTTAATGAGAAATGTACCAAAACCTCTATTTAAGAATCAAAAGTTTTAAAGATAATATAGAACATGATATTTTTTGAATACATTACAATATGTTGGTTTACAATAAATGCATCAAGAAGTAATTTTCATTTTTATACAATTTTTTTCTTGGATATGCAACTAAACTAATCTATTTTATTTCATCATAAATGAAGTTAATACAATGATAATTTCTTTTCATCTACTTTGGTGTATGGTTTCCTAATTTCTCATGTTATTCATTATCCCTTTTGATCTATGCTATTGTTCAAATGCGTTAGAGTAATGCATGATCTTTATTATTAGATATTATCATACTAAGCTATGATATCTATCTAATTGGTCTCCTTTGGTTAGGGTTAAATTCATTCAGACTGGGGATTTCATTTATATCCTTTGTGTTTAGTAGTTAATTAATTGCACATTGTCTCTAAAGGCTTGATGATAAGATTATGTGGGGATTTAATTTATTATGCCCAATTGGATTAACAATTGATCTTTGCATACTTCTTGTAAGTTGATATATACAATTGTAGATTAGTGAAGTTCTATCCACAAGTATTGCATAAGTTCATTTTAAATATTTTATTCACATACAAAGAATTCACATATTTGATTTCTCGTTGAGAACAAACTTGCCAACTCAATAGTATAAGTGTCATCCTTGACCTAACCTAAAGGATTGAGATAAAGCTACACCCACCTAGGTCTGCAGAGTCTAAAGTATGGATATTGAATTATAAAGTTCCCATCACCCAAGTTGTACAATATTATGTTGATATTCTAAGAATTGAGACAAAAATGGTCATCAAAATTCAACCAACAATTTTGTGATTTTTTTGGGGAGAGTTGCTCACAATTTAGTTTGTGAAATTACCCAGATTTTCAAGTTTCATAGGTTAAAATAGAGAAGTAAGAAATTTTATTCAAAGTAAACTCTATTGGAGAGAAGAACATAGAAGATCTAGTTAAGATTTCCTTCAAAGAAAGTGACCATTATATTTAAAATATTTAATTACTTTGTTAGAAACTCAAAGAAATAAAATTTTCTATTATGTAGGCATCCCAAATAAAACCACTAATACCTAATGATATTAGATAATTAGATCTTAGAAAAATCATCTATTAACTAGATGGTTATAATGCTCAACTTTGATCAATGATGTACCAAATTTTTATGGAAGACAACAAAAATCAACAGATAACCATATGAATATATTCTAGACTTTTATAAATGAAGATTAGATATACAATGAAGGCAGTTTAATCATACTTTTTTCTTGATCCTTAAGTGGGGATGCCAAGAGTGAATACCAATCTTTAACTTCTAGTAGCATCTCATCATGGGTATAGTTGGAAAAATGGCTTCTTTATACTTTCCAAGATGATAATATAGGATATTGAAGCTATGAACAAGATAGCTTGGATGATTCTCAAACTAAACACACTTAGGAAAGAAAGCAATTCATGGAAAAAAAAAATGAAGCTCTTGATAAAAATGAGATTTCAAAATTACTAGAGGAAGAGTATAAGAAGAATGACCCAAAAGATAATGTTATTTTTACACAAATAAATGATCCAATATATGATGAGATGGCCTTTGATAATGGAAAAGATGATGATTTTTTACCCCTAGATTAGTGACCCAGTGTACGAAAAGATTGGCTCTTACAACGATAACCTAGAAAAACATGACTTCCATATAGATGAAGTTCAACATTCTAATTGCTTTAGAAATGAAGGTTAGGATAAAAAAGGAATTACTATGAGAGAAAATCATTGCAAAAAAAAAAAGATTGTTAGAAGAAAGAATGTAATCTTGTGAGAAATAAATAATCTAAACTTAATGAACATAAGAAAAGGAGGCAACAAAATGTTATTTCTTGCAAACAATACTTGGAATACCTCTCATACATAAATACATATGTGATGAAGAAAATATTAACATAAAGAATATATTATTAGAAGGAGACTATGAGATTTTGAAGGTTCTCAAAAACATATGAATCATGCCATTTATACAATGATGTGCCCTCTAATAATAATATTTTTTGAACAACCAACTATACTCACAAGATTCATAAAAAGAAGATGCAAAACCAATATACTCAGGGAAGGAATGATGTTGCATTAATAATAGAAAATATTTGATAGAGGTAGAAATTAAAAATCATAGTTTGTTCCTCTATAAGATAATTGGGATCTCATCATGCCTCGAGTACACCTATGTGCCCGGAAAGAGTTATAGATAGACCCTAGAAAAACTTTTTCTCAAATGGTAATGATTTAATCCACTTATTTCATTCTCAAAGAGAAGTCAAGATATTCATGAAGTAGTGAAATATCAGTACCTTGGAGAAGTCAAAATGTGTGGCTCATTAATTTGCAATAACTTCTCTATTTTAGAAGGTAATTTCTGATTCTTGCCAGATAGTGATTTAACATAATTTTTCTAATGACTAAAAAATATAGTTTTGAAATGGTTTCAAATGTGATATGTGAAAAGGAAAAAATGAATTCTTGGAGTTTTAAAAGGCCAAACCATTAATTTAATGACTTGAAGTACAAGCTAAGTACTTGAAGATGTGACAACTTGGACAATTTATGAGGTGAATATATGTGTGAAAATTTATAGACCATAAATGAGGAATAAAATGAAATAAATATCTTGTAAAAAATGAGTCTTTCCATAATTTTCATACAAGTGGAGTTGAGATAGAATATGGTAGTGAAATTTTGAAGGTATTCTTGAAAAATTGCCAAAAAATGATGTAAGTTCAATTCTCTTCTTACCTTGGTCATAATTTACAAGATAAGATGCATGTAAAGAAGGACACCAGTGCTAAATAATTGAAGGAAGAACATACTAAGTAATTAATATAGAATATGTTGTTAGAAAATCTTCCATTGAAGAGCTTTTTGGGCTTAGCACTCAAGTGACAAAAATTGACAGCGAACATTTTAAGAATGAATATCATAAAATGATGAAATTTGGCAAATACATGGAGATTGTATATTGATTTGAAAATATATACACCCATACAATATTATTCATGTGTACTTTGATTTTAAAATCCAATCACCCAAGTTAAACTAATAACCTTTATCAATTACATATTATTTGGGTCTCAATATATCTTTCATTTCTTGTGTTATCCATGTGATATTACCTCTAAACATCCTTACTATCCATTGCACAAATACATCTCTAAAAACTATGAAATCACCATCCTTTGCATGTGTATCCAAGAGTGGAAATTAAAGCAAGATGGGTTTAAAAAGTGATATGTGAAAAGGTCAAAATGAATTCTTGGAGTTTTAAAAGGACAAATCATTAATTCAATGACTTAAAGTCAAGCAGAGTACTCAAAGATGTGACAATTTGGACAATTTATGTGGTGGGTATATGTGCAAAAATTTATAGATCATAAATGAAAATTAAAATGAATTAATCATCTTGGCAAAAATTATTCTTTTCATACTGATCATATGAGTGGAGCTAAGATAGAAGTTGGTGGTGAAAGTTTGAAGGTATTCTTGGAAAAATGCAAAAAATATAGTAAGTTCAGATATCTTCTTACCTTGGTCATAATGTCACTACTTCACTAGTCATCATTCCATCCTAGAAATGCTTTATCTATAATTATAATGAGTTTTTATTTTAAGTACATTAGATTCATTGAATTCTTCACATCATCTTGCAATCACTTCAGTCCATTAATTTTGGATTTTACAAACTAATCAAAATCATCTCTCTTGTCAATAACTTTTGTAGTAGTTCCACTATGAATGCACTGGTTAGATTATTCTTCCCTTTAGTATCAGAGATCACCATATAGACTTCAAGAGACATCCTCATGCTATCACAATGATTACATACACTAATTCTCACTAGAAAATTCTATTCATCATATTTATGGTCAACAACATACTAGGAACACTAGGTTGATAATTAAAATCAATGACAACATAATAATTACTCATCATGCAATAAAGTCTATATCATCACACTAATAATAATAATCATCATGTCATCATTTATATTAGGTATGCCAACATAGAAAACCTTAAGTGAAATAGAGATCAATAAAAGGTGCAAGAAATTATTCTTAAAAGAATGAGCATAACAAGACCCCAGTCATGGTTAATAGGAGTAGATGATGTTGCTTCCTCCCAAGAAAATAGGTTAGTGATAAAAAAAAAAATTAGTGGAAAGAGAATGATGTATAAACAAAAAAGAAACCCATACCAAATCTCTCCCACATGAAAGATCCACACCATTCCCTCATTTAAGATAGTGAAGAGAAATAGGTCATGAGTAAGAAGTTAGAAGAATCATCCCCACACAAATAGTTCACCCAATAGTTCCATCATAGATATATAGAAGTATCAAAATATCATCCCACTAAAATAGAAAAACATGATCAGTTATCCACAAACATATTGATAAAATAGAAAGAGACTACAGAAGGTAGAAAGGACATAATATAGAAGCCAAAATCCCTCTTCATGGATATGTTGAATTTATATTGAAGTCATTTTGAAAGAACCATAACTAGATCAAACATTACACAAGAATTTCTAGCATCATTAAGACCATTTGTTAGAGTTAAAATTGAATTCTTAGGGAGACCAAACAATCCCCATCCATGCACAACAAACCAAAACCCATGCATAAAGACCCAACTAGGAAAAATTAAACCACCACCACAAACAAAACCCACAAAACCATATAGTTCTTGATAGCAAAGAGTTGCTTCCCCGGGCTTACCAGGGGCAGTGCTGCTATGGAAGTTTCTTGGGTGGGGGACCAATTCCTCTTCCATCTAAAATATATTTCTTGATGTATCATAATATGGTAATTAGGGCAGATTAATGATAAACTTACATTATCGTCTAGATAGATTTTAGAAAAGATAATACTTTTGTATGTCTTCATATCTCTTTAATACCATATAAATAATAATGTTATGACAAAGTTTATGTACCTAGGAAGTATTTGACAATACCATGGATTTATGACTATTATATTCAACTCCAAAAAGATTTTAGAACTAAGGAATTTGAAATAGTCAATGATACTTTTAACTTGTTAATTGTAAGAGTGTATGAAGGGGATATAGGGATAAAATACCTCCTTTAACATTCTACTTGATTATTCATTATGTTAGATTTTATATTTAGCATCCTAAATTTTCACATTCAAGGGTAGGTGGTTTTAAAAGTTATCCATTTAAGTTTTTATGGCAGCTGATTGATCATTCTTTCTTTAGAAGGCATGTATGCAAATATAAATAGCTAGAAAGAAATAAAAGTACTCAAGGAAAGGTAGAATATACTTTTCTTGTTAATTTTTTCTACATATATGTCATACTCTAATATACAAAATATATGGTGGCTAGTAGAAAAGACAATACATTAATAGTTGTGTCAAATTGCCATTTGGTACTAGCATAGAACAATGATCCTCATGAAGAATTTCACAAAGATTATTTTGAAGAATATAGGGTAGACTATGGAAGTTGACTATGAATCTAATCATATATTTTGATATGAAATGGAACATTTAGGTCGTAAAGGGTGCTAGTTTTTATGTAAATGATCATGTCTATCATGCTATCCATTTTAGTACAATCTATTTCCCCTTATAATTGAGCTTATAAAGAGTGAAAATAAAAAATAAATATTTAAAATATTAAAATGGTAAAAAAGGTCAAGAACTACCAACTACTACCAAACCTCATCTAAAGGATAATATTGAAGAAGATAAAAGAAAGTTACCTTGTTGTCTATCTTGATCTATTAAACTCCACTCTTGTTGGTTAAAAAATGCATTGAGATGCATTGATTGTATTAAAAAAAATTGAGATTCAAGAACTGATTTAGTGGTAGAAAGAGCTTTGGTAGACCCTAGAAAAATGTTTTCTCAAATGGTACTGATTTAACCCATTTTTTGCCATCTCAAAGAGAGGAAATAAAAATACCCACAAAGTAGCAAAATATCATTAGTTCAGAGAAGAATAAATGTGCAGTTCATGAAGTTTCAATAACTTTTCTATATTAAAAGGTAATTTCAGAGCCCTATTAGATAAAAATTTCTCACTATTTCACTAATGACTAAAAAATGAAGTTTTGAAATCATGATTTTTTAGGACCATTTGGAAATGCCTTGTGAGATTCTAAAATTTCACAATTTTAGAGGTGGTTTTAAGTATAATATGAGAAAAGGAAAAAATGATTTCTTGGAGTTTTAAAAGGCCAAACCATTAATTTAATGACTTAAAATATGAGCAAAGTACTCAAAGATGTGACAACTTGGAAATTTTATGAGGTGGATATAATCTAAAAAAAGCTATAGATCGTAAATGCATAATAAAATGGATTAATTGTCTTGGAAAAAATAATTCTTTCCATATTGAGCATATTGTGTGTGAAAAATGTAGACACACTTCTATAAACCATTATTATTGAGAATACCCTTGAATGCGAGCATCTCAAGAGGTAGATTATAGGTTCCTATCTATGATGTACAAGAGCTATAAGATGATGGCTCTCAAGTGAAACTAGCTATGAAAACCCTTGCAAGGTGCACCATAGAATGGAATATTCAAAGTGTAGAGGCAAGAGTGCCAATATCCAAGAATCTAGAATGAATGTAATGCAAATGAAATTTAAATGAGAGAAAGTAGAATGCAAGCTAAACTTGAAAATAAGTATTAAAACCTCTATTTAGATTAGATGATTTAAGATATAAGCATGGAGAGAAACTTCAATTAATGAGAAGCATGAAGAATGAAGAATAGAAGATAGAAGTAGAGGATCCCATAAGTATGAGATCTTCAATCCTAAAACATAATGTTAGTAAAAGAGTGGAGTTGTGAAATGAGGAGAGAGATATCCCTTTTAAAGAGAAATGGATGATAGAGATCACAATGCAAAATGCATGTGATCAAGGGTGGAGTTTTAAAGTGGGAGTGATCCATGTGCACAAGCATTTCCACCAATCATGATGAAGAGTTGACTTTTGTCCCCCATGTGGGACAAAAATGTCTTTCCTTTTAGTTTTTAAATAAGGGAAATGCTCTTTTCTGTGCAACTTACAAGAAGAGATGAGTGCATAATTTTATTTCATTAAAAGGGGGACATGTTATTTTAATTAAATAAAAGACTTAGGATAAAGTGGTCAAACCATAGGTTATAAATTGAGTAATTAGATTTTTTAGGATTATATCAAGAATAAGCAATTAATAAATTAAGAAAAAATGCTAGATAGTTGGCTAATAATCTAGATGACCATTTTTGGGTGATTACACATATGAGTGGAGCTAAGATAGAAGTTGGAGGCAAAAGTTTGAAGGTGTTCTTGACAAATTTCAGAAAAAAGTAATAAGTTAAAATCTCTTCTTACCTTGGTCATAATTACAAAAAAAATGTCTATAAAAAAGGACACTAGCACCAAATAATAAAAGGAAGAACATATTAAGAAATTAATATAGAAGATGTTGTTAGAAATATTTCCCAATTCTTTTTTTGGTGGTAAAATGTTTATCTTTTTTTATGATTTCATAGGTTGTAGGGATGCTAATCTTCCATTGCATGGTAAGTCTTTGTTTTTCTATTTTTGTGCAAACAAGGATAGAAAGGAACCTAGGAATAACTCATAGAGGCTAGACCTAGGTAAAAGTATAGTCCCTAATGTGTTTATAGACATAGATATCATAGACATTATAGCTAATCATAATGGGAATGCTACCAAAATTGTGAGAAATTTGATGGTATGTTATTGTTAATCATCACAAAATATTGCATTAAAGAGTTTTTTGGGCTTAGTACTCAAGCCCTTACAAAAATTGGGAGGGAAAATTTTAACAATGAATATAGGAAATGATGAAATTTGGGAAATACAATGAGATTACACATTTCATGTAACAAGACGATGTATGTTGATCATAAGGGTCCTCACCCTCTTGAAACTTTTATCCATTTTTCCAAATATACCTTTTATGATTGGTTGCAACTATTTGGAGAAGATGATTAAAAAAATATTCTACTTGATTACATGTACATGCATATGTAGATTCAAAACCATCACACTTATCTAGAATTTAGCTTTTCTACTAAATTGAGAAAATTGTTCACAATAAGTTGGTTAGATGGAAGACTTCTAATTCTTTCAAGAAATACTCTTTTCTTTGATACTTAATTATCTATCACAACATCAGTCAATTTAGGAACTCTATGAATTTGAATACAATTAATGAGGAAGGTAATAAGAAACCCATCAATCTTTGGTATCCACTTTAGGATATACATGCAAATGATGGTGATTTCATAGTGTTTAGAGATGTATTTTTTGCAATGGATTATAAGGATGCTTAGAGGTACTATCACAAGGTTGCCATAGAAAATCAAGGACATTCAGAAACCCAAAGAACATTTAATTGATAAAGATTATGAGCTTAACTTGGGTGATTAGATTTTCAAATAAAATTACACATTAACAATATTGTATGGGTGTAGGTAGCCATGTCATAGGTTCCCTCTATTTGTCCCTAGGAGATTAGGTTTCTTAGAATTCATATGGTAATATGGGTTGAGAAAGAAATAACTCAACTAGGAAGGAAAGGTGATATGATGCCTCATTTCATAAGATTTGATAGTTATATAGTTGGGTATAATATGATTCAAGAAGTTTAAGATTATATCATGAATAGGTACTAGGTAGCCAGTGAAAAAAGAAATGATTACAATCTTAAAGGTTACATCAAGACCATAAATTCCAAGTATGCACAAAAAATTGAACATGGAAGATGACATTATCAAAAACTCTAATGATTTACAAGAGGCATACCAAATGTTGAAAAAGTGTAATGTCTTATCCAGAATAGAAGGCCATATATTAAGGGGTTGCCTCGATTTCATTTTGAGGAAGACATGGAAAATATTAAGATTGATAAATGCATCAAAGACTTTGAAAATTTGTATCAGGAATATGCAGAGAAGGATAAAAGAAACAAGGTTGAACAAGCACCTCCTCCATGTCCTATATCCAAAATGAGAAAGTTAAGAATAACTAGATCAAGTCCTAGCCCCTTTGCCCCCATGCCTTAATAGGAAGAAGGGACTAATATTCCTTTGGTATCATATGAAGATTTAGATGATGAAAGATAAATATAAATCATTAGTACATTTTGAAAAGTACAAAGAAAAATAAAAATGTTGAATCATCAAAGCCACTTCTTATGTCAATTGAGGAGAAGCATGGATACTATGTTGAAACTATGGAAAGTAATGATCCAATTGATATAGAAGATGAGAGGGAGGATATTTATCTTAGGTTAATTAGACAAGAAAAATTTACACAAACACAAGAATTCAAGGACTTTTAAATAATATATAAGATGAGAAACATTAAGGAAAGGAAAACCAAAAGACTCGAAGGTGTTGATGAATCACAAAAAATAAGTGACTCTAGAGGTCTATCATAAGGACTATGCTTTTAAGATCCTAGAAGAGATTCTTTCTTAGAGAATAAATTTTTTGAGTCTAGTGACCACTGAATCCTCCACTACATCATTATTGTATAGAATACAAGGTCAAACAATATGCTTTTTGATGTCACTAAAAGAGATTCAAATTCCCATATGTAAATAAAAGCCACCATTGAGTTCATTGATGCTATAACAAGGAATCCGAGTTACATAAATCAAGGAGGTGCAAAATTTCCAACTCGACTAATTTCATAGATTGTTAAGAAAAGTTATTATTATGGAGACAAAATTTAAAAAATTCATAACATATGTTAAAATTCTAATGGGAAGAAGTGGATTGATCTATACACCTTTGTTTTAGTAGTCTAGAGGTTTGTATGGCCTACACATACTCAAATTGCCAATTGGATGGATGTTTACCTCAAAGTTGCTAAAGATGTATCAACGGATGTAATGATTGCTAGAGATGAAAAAATTATAGAAGTTTGATGTTTTCTCATGTTTAAGTTATTGTTTTTTTATGCATTTAGTTATTAGTTAGTTATAATTATGACGATTTTTGAAGATATGTTTCACCTTTTAATTTTCATGAGAAATAGTACCGAGACCTCTATTTAAGAATCAAAAGTTTAAAGATATGATAGAAGATGATATTTTTTGAACACAATATATTATATTGGTTTCCAAAAAATACATTATAAAGTAATTTTCATTTTTATGCAATCACTTTCTTGGATATGCAACTAAACTACTCTGATGTATTTTCTTATAAATGAAGTTAATCCAATGATACTTTATTTACATCTACTTTGGCATATGATTTTCTAATTTCTTAGGTTCTTCATTGTCCCTTTTGATCTATGCTATTATTTTTATGGATTAAAGTAATGCATGATTTTGATTATCAAATATTTTTCATACTACACTATGGTATTTGTCTAATTGCTCTCCTTTGGTTGGGGTTAAATCCATTTAGATTAGGGATTACATTTATATCTACTTTTTTGAATAGTTTATGGAGTTCACACTTTCTCTAAAGATTTGATGATAATATTATGTGGGGGTTGAATCTAATCTTCTCAATTGGATCAAGGATTGATCTTTGCATACTTCTTGTAAGTTGATATATAAAATTGTAGATTAGTGAAGTTTTATCCAAAAATATTGAATAAGTTCACTTTTAATATTCTATTGACATTCAAAACATTAACATATTTTATTTCTCCTTGAGAAAAAACTTGTCAACTCAAGATTATCAGTTATAAAGAGTTAAAAAGATAGCCTCAAGGTAACCTGAAGTGTGGAGATTGAATTATTATGTTTTAGTCTCCAAAGCTGGCCAAGACCGTGTTGAGATTCCTAGCATCAAGTAATCAAGGCTTAAAGGAATTCAACCACCGATTTTGAGAACCAATAGATATGTGACTCAATTAGGGAGAGTTACTCACAATTTAGTTTTTGAAGTTAACCAAAGTTTCACATTTTTGAAGTTAGAAAAAATAAGAAGTAAGAAATTTTGTTCAAAGTACACTCTAATGGAGAGAAGAACCTAGAAGATCCAACTATAAATTTCCTCAAAGAAGGTGACAACTCTATTTAAAATATTTAGTGATTTTGTTATAAAATCAAAGTAATAAAAGTTTATGTTATGTATACATCAAAAATAAAACCACTAACACCTAATGATATCATAGCATTAGATCTTAGAAAATTCATCTACAAACTAGATGGATTATGCTAAACTTCGAATAATGATGTACAAAAGTTTTATGGAAGATGGAAAAATCAACAATTAACCATTTGAATACATTCTATGCTTTTATAAATAAAAATGAGATATACAATAAAGGTATTATAATGATAATTTTTGCTAGATCCTTGAGGGGGGATGCAAGAAATGAATATGAAGCTTTAACTTCTAGGAACATATCATCATGGGTACAACTCAAAAAATTGTTTCTTTATACTTTTCAAGATGATAGCATAGGATATTAGACTTATGAACAAGATAGCCTAGATGATTCTCAAACTAAACACACTTGAGAAAGAAATCAATTTATGGAAAAAGAAAAAGAAACTCTTAATATAGATGAAATTAAAAAATACTAGAGGTTGAGTGTGAAAAGAATGTCCCAAAAAATGATGCTATTTTTTACAAATGAATGATCTAGTATATGATGAGATAGCCTATGAAAAGATGATGATTGTTTTTCATAGATTAGTGAAAAACAATGATAACCTAGAACAACATGACCTCTATACAGATGAAGTCCAACACTCTAACTTCTTGAGAATTGAAGATCATGATCAAACAAGAATTATTGTGACTAAAAACCATTGTAATAAACAAGATTGTCATAAGAAATAATGTAAGCTTGTGGGCAAGATTTTTTTTTTTTTTGAAACATAGTGACATAGTCACTTGATATACATACATACATACATATATATATATAATATTTTAAATTAATTCTAAGATATGGAGCTCTCGAAGAAAAGAATTAGGAAGAAAAATTTCATTCATTAACACATCAAAAATAAGGAAAAAATATAAGAAAGGAAGAAAGGAGATGGAAGTTACACAAACCTAGTTATAACATTCCAAGAATGAGACTTCCAAATTAAAAAATATATCAAAAGAAGAAGAGAAGAGGAGAACATTTATCTAATATGTACAAGTTTTTACATAGATAATCTCTACAAAATGCCACCAAAGATCAATAATAGAATGCTACAAAATCAAACTAGTTGACCAATGCAGCTACTGTCCAAAATGCTCCATGCAAAAACCTACTCACGTATGGGGTGAAAAACACAAGAAAAAAAAAAGCACAAAACCAAACAATATTATTCCTCCATGTCTCCTACCATAGAAACAAAATTACCAATCTTAAGAGTAAGATCAGGAGTGGTAGAGGAAGGATTAATCATAGGTGGAGTAGGGGCTTGAGAAGATTCATGCTCTAAAAGGTCTAGTAATGCAAAGACAATTTGATGCATATTGTTGACACAATTTTTGGGCAGACAACCACCATGTTGCTACAAAGAAACCTTGACAGAAGGAAAAGACTACCTCTCTAGAGCTTTCTTGATACTCTCATAAACCACATAAACACTATGATTACTTAGGAGTGCATGATATGAAACAAACTCTCAATGAGGGCAACACCACTCCAAAGATCATACTTCTAATAGGCTTTAGCAAGCTTACCCCCTTGCACATAAATGGGTTTGATAAACTTAGCAACTATTAGCTCCAAGTGGAATGGGGACTACAATAAATCCATAGCATTAGACAAAAAAATTGACAAAATTTGGGATGGATATATTAATATTTTTCTAGAAGGAAAAAGAATCTCATGCCCAAAAATCCTCTTGATTCCTCTTTGAATATGAGGATGATCATAGAAGAAAATGGTAGCTAACATGTCATCCTTGATATAGTCGAGAAGAGGTTTCTCCCAATCTTTCAGCTCCACAAACACCCTAAAATTCCTTGGATAATAGTCCATGTGAAGTGAGGAGCATGTTAAGTAAACATCAACTAGATATCTTACTCCAACCAATGAGCTATGGTGACTTGACATGTTGAAGCAACAAACAAAAAGAAGAATGGCTCCTACAAGAAGCATAAACCAAAAATGACCACCTAGAAACCCAAAAAACCAAAAACATTTCAAGAGCCAACACATTAAAATAATCCCACTCAATAAAACCATTATGATGAAAGTTATATGCAATCGGTCACATTAAAACACATTACAAGCCACATGAGCTATGCAATATGAATTAAAACTACCACATTAAAAATTAAAGACAACTCACACAAGTTGGGTACTTGATACCAGAACAAAATAAGATAGCTTAATTATCCACACAACTCTACTAAATGGAGTAAACACCAACTAGAGAGTAAAAAATAAAAATACAAGACATTGAAAGGCAAATTCCTAAGAAAAATGAAAAACACAACCATCTATTAGATACTAAAGCCATGAAGGAGTATGATAGAATACAATCCAATGTCATAAACAAAAATGCCACCTAGAACACCACACGGTGATATCATTTAAAGTACAAATGACTGATCCACATAAGACCACTTGATATCACAAATCCCATCCTAGAGTCAATTAAACCTTCCCCATTTGATGCCAATTACTAACTCAATGCTAAAATAATTAATACAACCAATATGTTTGCTCACTTAAAACCATATCTAATAAATAAGATATGCATAAGAAAAACACATTTAGATATATTAACCATCATAACACTAACCTAGTAATTCACACCTAATGATAGAAGTAAAACAAGGGAGCATATCTAGCATCCACTTAGAAGAATGAGAAACCAAGATTGTACAAATATAGTCAATATAAGCTAAGTTGTTAGCTAGAGCATCGCCTTCCCTATATGCACCTTTCCCACTTGATGCCAAATACTAGCCCAATGCTAATATGATTAATACCACCAGTATGTTAGCTTACTTGAAACCATATCAAATAAATAAGATATGCCAACAAAAATATGCCTAGTGATATTAACCATTAATATAGCACTAACCTAGTAAATCACATCAAAAAGGAAAATTAAGATTCACTCCTAATGATACAAGCAATACAGGGGAACATGTCTAGCGTATGCTTAGAGGAACAAGAATCCAAGATTGTACCATCACAACCAATATTTGCTAAGCTATCAACCAGAGCATTCCCTTCCCTATATACATGTGATAACAAATAGCAATTGAGAGAATCAATGAGATCCCAAATACGTTGGAAAGTACAATCCAGATGCCAATTATTGATCTTCCTATGTATACATGCATTGAGAACCATAGAAGAATCACCTTCTATATGTAAGCAAGAAAAATACAAACTTAGCTAAGATCAGCCCTTAGAGTAGAGCTATGGATTCTGCCATATTATTAGTGCCAAATGGGATTGATTTTGCATAAAAAGCTAGCAATACACCAAATTGATTTCTCAAAGAAATCCCAATACCTAAATCACCAAGATGCCCTCTAAATGCCCCATCAAAATTAAGCTTAACAAAAGGAGAAACAAGAGGATTCTATTTAATAAAATTCCTACAAATCAAAGTAGACCTAATTTGAGGAAACACAGGAGAAGAAGGTAGAGAAATAAGTTTCCATTTATGAAGAATTAAAGTATCCTAGGAAGAGAACATGTCATTGCACTTAAAATGACCAAAAAAAAAGTTATTGACCAATTCAGAGATAAGCCATTCAATTTTATCAGTCACAATGCTCACATCAAACACCTCTTTTCTAGAAATCCTCTTATTATGTTCCCACCAAATAGACCAAATGATTGATGAGGGAATAATAATCCATAAACAAGCAAAGATAGAATTGGTAAATAGAATCGGCCAAGATTGGAATAAGTCCCACAAAGACTTAGGAAAAGGAAGGTAAAGTGGCAATTTACCCAAAATAGAATACAAACAATGCATGGAAAACTGACAATGCACTAAAAGATGATCAACAAATTCATTATGAAGACCACAAAAAACACATTTGAAAGAATCTACAATATGCAGTCTACTAAGTCTATCACTGGTCAAAATACTATCCTAAATGGCCAACCAAGAAAAAACTCTAGCTTTTGGCAAAACACTCTTATCCCAACAAAAGGTAAATGCATACTTTGCATCATGCTACTCAAACATACCCAATAGGGCTTCATAGCCAGATTTAATTGAGTACAAACCCATCTTAGTAGGAAACCACATGAGCCTATCACAACCTCTAGTTAAAAAAAACAAATTGCTAGCTAGAATGTCATCAAAATTCCTAGCCAAATCTCTACCAATAGAAAATGAGAAAGGATCTTTCTATCAAACCTTGTGAGACACAATGTCAACATGATCCACATAATCCACTAGTCAAATTCCCCATTTTATACACAAAACTTTTGTAACCTCCTACAAGGAGGAATTATGACACAACACTGATAAATTTTTTTCATTTGTCTGACAAGGTTGTTAGTGCAATGGATATAATCAAGTGTTAATAGGGATGATATGCTTTGTTTCGTATCGAATAATACATGTGATTAGCGTAATCTTGCATTTGTTCGAGGTCCTTTTTATTATTCTTTTGCACATTCATGCTATTGGATTTTTGTTTTTAATTATTTGTGATTAGCGTAATCTTGCATTTGTTCAGTGTCCTTTTTATTCCTTTGCACATTCATGCTGCTGGATTTTACCATTCTAAGAATCTTTCCAAAAGGAAACATCGAAACTAGAATGAACTTGCCAAGACAAAAATTTAGCAACAACTATCGTAGATGACATCATAAAATTCTAGGTAGGCAACCTTGATGGAGGATTAGAAATAGTGAAGATTCTATGAGGACAAGTAGAATCAAGATATTTAGCTTGCATGGTTTGACACCAAAAAGATTGAGATTTAAAGTACATATTCCAAACGAGTTTCCCCCCAAACACTTTATTCCTAAGTGAAATATTATGAACCCTAGACCCTCCAAAGGACTTACATAAACACATCTTTTGTAAGGATATCAAAGATATTTTCCTAGCATTATTCATTTTAGAAGACCACAAAAATATATGAATGATTTTATCAATCTGAACAATAACAGAAGATAGAGCTTGAAGAATAGAAAAGTAATAATTAGGAATGGAAAGAAGGACTATTTTGATCAATAAAATTCTCCTCGAAAGGGAAAGCCACCTTGCCTTCTAGGCCAAAATCCTACCCTTTAATCTATTAATCACATTATCCCAAAAAGATGGCTTCACTATACCCAAAAAGAATGGAATCCCCAGATAAAGAGATGACAACTCCTCTACTAAAAAACCAAGAATGTTAATTAATCTTTGTTTGATTGACTCAAGTGTATAAAGTAGAAAAAATTTAGATTTATTCAAATTGATGATTTGACTAGACCCATTAGTATAGATTTCTAGGATCTTCTTGATACACTTGGCTCCTCTGATCAAAGATCTACCAAATAGAAGAGTATCATCAACAAAGAAGCTGTAAGTGACAAAAATCTTAGAGTTTGGTATATTAATTTGTTGACAATTAGCTAAAACCTTTCGCCTAAGAATAAATCTACTCATAATTTCAGCCATAATAATAAATAAGAAAGGAGAAAGTGGATCTCCTTGGTGAACTTCTTGAGTAGCTTGAAAATAAGAGGAAGGAAAACCATTAATTACGACTACAAATGAGGCACCTAAAAGACACTTCTTAATCCACTTACACCAAGGTTTTGAAAAAATAAATTTAGAAAGTATAGCCAAGAGGAAATCCCACTCCACTTTGTCATAGGTTTTCATCATGTCTAACTTTGCAACAAACATGGATGTTGAATAAGACTCTATGGTATGAAGAACTTCCAATGCAAAAAGTGCCCCATTCAAAGTACCCCTACCTAGGAAAAAACCTCCTTGTTGAGGAGAGGCTAACCTAGGGATTAGGGATTTCAACCTGAGATAAATAGTCTTACTAATAATCTTATATATTGAATTACATAGAGAAATAGGCCTAAAATCTGCAAATGTTGAAGGAGATTTCACCTTTGGAATTAGAGTGATATTAGTTTTGTTAAATTTTTTAAGGATATATCCTTTCTTCTAAGATTCCTCTAAACCAAAAGTAGATAAAAAATAATCACATCCCAACTTTGGTAAAAAAGAATAGAAAATTCATCAGGACTAGGAGCTTTGCTAGGAGCCATAGAAAAAATAATAGAATGAATCTCTTCCATACTAAAAGGTTTCATAAGAAGCTCATTATTTGAATTGGTAACAAGAGATGGGATAGACTACAAAAACAAGCTCCTATCATCCTTTTTATCTCTCAGACACTTACCCAGGGCAAGTAAATTTTGTAAAAATTAACCCCCTCATTGCAAATATCCTATTGAGAAACCAAATTAGCCCCAAATGAAACACTATTAATAACCAAACAGATGAATATGCCTTCCTTATCTTAGCCAAGGAATGAAAAAGCTTTGTATTCCTATCACCCTCTTTTAACCATAATTTCCTAGACTTTCCTCCAATAAATTTCCTCCCTATCACACAAAGTTTCCTAGTAACCTTAAGAGACCTTTGTTTTTTTGCCAATTCTGCATCAATCCCAAAGTTCATAATATGATCAACAATACTCTTGAGATCACTTTCAACCCTAGACTTTTCATGAAACACATTTTTGAAAACTTCTTTATTCCAAACACAAATTTTGGATTGCACAAAAGACAACCTAGTAGCAAATTGAAACATTCTATTTCCTTTACAATATGGAGCACTAACCCACCATTGTTGAAGTAACTGTAAGAAATGAGGATGACTAAACCAAATACTTTCAAACAAAGGTAGACCTAGATTTTGGCATACTTGGTCTATTAATCTCCAAAAAATGGGAAAATTATCAGATTAAAATGATGACAGAATCTATGTCGAAAGAGACAAATTGAGTAGCTTCATTTCTAGAAAAATTAGGAATATATCCAACTTGGAAGATATAGGAGTAGAAGATCTATAATTAGACCAAGTAAAACCACCATTCAAGAAAGGCACCTTGCTTAAGGCATTATTTTGAATAAAAAAATTAAAATCCTCTATGAGTCTCAAGGTAGTAACATTTGCCCCAATTTTGTCATTGTGTGAGGAGATGACATTAAAATCACCACCAATAGAAATAAGAAGATCCTCCAATTTACTAATCTAATCAGTGATAGCTTCCCAATGAAAAAATTTATCCTAGGCTAAAGAAGGCCCATAAACATTAAAAATAAAAAATTTAACATCTACTCAGCTAGCTTGAATGAGTTTCCAATTACATTGTGACATCAAAGGCATCCCTAAAACATGTTTATTTATCCATAACAAAATGAGGCTAGTAGATGCACTAGAAGAAGGAACACAAGTAGACTCCCAAGAAGGTGAGCTATTAACAAACTTATCAAAAGATTCCTAAAATAATTTAGACTCTCAAAGAAGAACTATGTCATCCTAAGAAGAAACAATAAACTTCCTAATTCTATTACTTTTATCTAAAGAATTCAAACCCCTAACATTCCAAGACAAAATCCTCATTCTACAATAGGAGATTGCAATGCACTCTAAGTCCAAATAATAGGTGAGAAAGAATCTAGAATGTTAATTGAATACCAGCCTCAATTTCTTCTATAACTTTATAAGCAAGAGGCTTTTGACCCCTTCTCTTTGGGGTCTTAACCATTGGACCTAATATCAGTAGAGCACTAGAGGCCTCTAATTGTGAAATGGATAGATCTTGAGAAAAATCAAAACCATTAGCAGCAGACAGGCACTTATGCTCAAGAAAATCAAACCCAAACACCGCTTCTTCTAGTAGAATCTCATCCCAATCCTGAGTTGCAACTAAGATGACAATATTTCCAGATAGCAAATAGGTCTCATGAAAATCTTCAAGCAAAATAGAAGAAGATGAAATAGGGACAAATGGTCGAATACAAAACAAAAAATTGTGGATGATACCCTAATCATCCACGGGAGGAACAACCAAACTAGACAACTAACATCTAGGACAATCAAGAGGTAGACAAGAAGTAGCAGAAAGAAGTGGATTTCTGAAAGACAAACTAGAATAACAAACCAAAGAAAAGGAAAAAATAGACATACCATACATACCTAAGAAAGACACTGAAAGAGCCAAAGAAAAATGAGGGGGGAGAAAGGAGAGAACCTAATGAACAACCATCACACATTGGGCAAGATAAGCCTTAGAATATTTTGTAGAATGAAAATGTTGACAAAATTCATGAAAAATAGGATCCAACTATACTGAAGGAGGATAAGGAACCAACTGCACTAGAAAAAAATTAACCCCAAGAGAGGACACCTTTGACTGATCCTCAAATCAATCTTTACCAAAAGAAGTATGATGAATCGAAACCAATTGCAAAGAATTCAACTTTGCACCCAACTTTCGGTCATCAAACAAGCATAACAATAGGTCTGAAATAAAATATTGACAAATATCTTTTAAAACTGGAAGAAAATCTGTACACTGATGCAAGAAGTGTCCTAGAGAATTAGCATTATTAGCAACAATGACTACCTCCACATATTGAATTTGTTACATCCATACCCCAAATTTTGAACAAATAGCCATCTCTGAAGGAGTTTTTTCCCCTATCTACATAAGGATACACACTTAAACAACCAAATGTGGTTGCACAAATAGAATTAACTCATGCTTAACAAAAACACCCAACTTATTTGCAAAAATATTGACTAGCACAGGGTCCCTATATTCCAATGGGAGATTTGGAAGCATAACCCATCGGGGGAAAAAATGCTATAGATCCTTTGAGACATCAAAATGGGGAATCCAACTCATGGTAGTGATGTCAATGCCATTACAAAACCAGCCCTTAAACTTATGCACCACAACTTTGTGTTCTTTAAAATCAAATACTACAACAAAAGAAAGAGAATCCTTATCCAACAAAAAAGTTCAGACAACCCCACCTAATAAT
Source organism: Cupressus sempervirens (assembly GCA_028749045.1). Taxonomy (NCBI): domain Eukaryota; kingdom Viridiplantae; phylum Streptophyta; class Pinopsida; order Cupressales; family Cupressaceae; genus Cupressus; species Cupressus sempervirens. The sequence continues at coordinate 316,987,877 of CM053788.1, forward strand.
AGCTAGCCCATGAAAGGAAGGAATCAAAATCCACCATAGCCTAGAGCATGCTAATAAGTGTCATCAAGTGTAATCCATCTACCTCATCACTGATTAACTCTAATGAAACAATAACTCTAGGCTCACATGACCTACAAAAGAGATTCTTGTGAATTGGGGCATGCACATCTTGGTCCAAGGTAGAGCGAAAAAGTAGGTTAGGACAAGTGTCCCCCAAGATTAGAGTGAAGAGAGCTCTACAAGGATGAGAAGGGGCCTTCTACACCAAATTCTTATTTAGAGAGGACACAAACCATGGGATAGGGCTACCTTGAGACACCAAAGAGGACAACACAGGCTCAAAATCATTGCAAATATCAAAGGGAGGTTGCCAAACAAAAAAAATTCTTGTGTTTAGGTTTAGGTTTTTGACTAGGAAAGTGGCACCACTTACCATACAACAAAGAAGTAGGGGCAAAATATTTCCCAAAAAAACTAGTAGAAGAAGGATGAGGGCCCAAAATACCTTGAAGCACAGAAGCCCTAGGCCTTGTCCAATTCACCCGAGGTGAACAATTCCACTAGAATTATGACCCATCAGATTGCTCTAGCTTCACAATCCCTCCAAATACCTTGCTAGAGAACCCATTAAGGAAAATGACTAGAAGACTTCATACCCACCAAATCCTCTTTGCTTACCAAAAATCTACAAAGAATATTGGAATTCTCACAAACCTCCATGCATGAGCCATGCCCCTTCCTTACTGCAGTCCCACCATGATAGGCAACACATACATATTCATCTAGCACATCAATACCAATTTCCATTGCTCCAAGAATAGGACATTTAGATTATAATTAATTATTTTTATTCATGGGCAAGAAAATATTAACATAAAAATAATATTATCAAAACAAGACAGTGAGATGTTGAAGGTTCTAAAAATATATGAATCATACCATTTATAAAATGACGTGCCTTGTGATAATAATTTTTTTTCTAAAAAACCAAAATATACTCACAAGATATATAAAAAGGAGATACATAACCATTATACTTAGGGAAGGAAGATGTTGCACAAATATCATAAAATCTTTGATAGAGGTAGAAATTAAAAATCATAGTCTACTCCTCCAAAAGATAATTGGGATCTCATCATGCCTTGAGTAGGCATGTGTCCCTAGAAAGAGCCATTGGTAGACCCTAGAAAAATGATTTCTCAAATGGTAGTGATTTAGTCCACTTTTTCCATCTTGGAGAGAAGAATTCTATTGATGCTTCAGAGAAGACAAAATGCATGGCTTGTAAAGTTGCGATAACTTTGCTATTTTAGAAGGTAAATTTGGAGGCCTATGAGATAGTGATTTATTGCTATTTTATTAATGAGTAAAAAATGCAGTTTTGAAATCACAATTTCATAGGACCATTTAGAAACGCCTTGCGAGATTTCAAATTTTGTAATTTTAGAGGTGGTTTCAAATGTGATGTGTGAAAAGGAAAAAATGACTTTTTAGAGTTTTAAGAGGTTAAACCATTAATTTAATGACTTAAAGTCAAGCCAAGTACTCAAAGATGTGACAACTTGGAAAACATATGAGGTGGATATATGTGCGAAAAGTTATAGACTATGAATGATGAATTAAATAAATAAATAGAAGCTAGCAATTAAAGTTTGAAGGCATTCTTGGTGAATTACAAAAAAAAGAAGTAAGTTCAAATATCTACTTACCTTGGTCATAATTTACAAGAAAAAATGCTTATAAATAAGGATACTAATGCTAACAAATCAAAGGAAGAACATACTAAGAAACTAATACATAAGATGTTATTAGAAATATTTCCTAGTTCTTCTAGTGGTCAAATTTCTATGTTTTCTAATGAGTTCAAAGACTGTAGGGATGTTAATCTTCCATTGCATGGCAAGTCTTTACTTGGGTATTTTTAGGAAAACAAGGATAGAAAGGAACCTAGGAATAACACATGGAGGCTATAAATAGGTAAAATTATAGTCCATCATATATTTATAGAAACAAAATTAGAGACATTGTAGCCAATCATTATGAGCCTGCTACTTGAAGTGTGAGGAAAATGGATAGTATGTCATTTTTTATCATCACAAAATCTTTCTTTAAAGAGTGTTTTGGGCTTCGTACGCAAGCCCTTACAAAAATTTTTAGGGAAAAATTTAAGAATGAATATCATAAAATGATGAAATTTGGAAAATATAGGGAAATTATACATTTAATGTACATGGGCCATGATAACAAGATGATGTATGTTGATCATACGGGTCATCACCATGTTAAATCTTTTATGAATTTTTTCAAATATACATTTTATGCTTGGTTAAAAATGTTTGGAGAAGATAAGAAACATAAAATTCCACTTGATTACATGTACATGTGTATGAAGATTCAAAACCCTCAACCTTATCTAGAATTTGACTTTTCCATTGAAATTGAGAAATTCCTTCACAATTAATTGGTTAGATGGAATACTTCTAAGCATTTCAAGAATCTCTTTTTTCTTTGATACTTAATTCTATATCAGAACATCGATCAGTTTAGGAACTCTTTCAAGTTTGATATAAATGATGAGGAAGGTAACAAGAAACCCATCTATCTCTAGTGTCTACTCTAGGATATGCATGAAAATGATGCTGATTTCATAGTGAGACCAAAAAAAATTTAGTTGATAAATTTTATGGGTTTAACTTGGGTGATTGGATTTCCAAATCAATGTATACATTAATAAAATTTTATGGGTGTAGGAAACTACCTCATAGGTTCCCTCTATTTTCCCTAGGAGATTAGGTTTCTTAGAATTCATATGGAAATTGTTATGGGTTGAAAAAAATAGCTCAACCAAGAAGGAAAGGAAGTATGCCCCATATCATAATATTTGATGGTTATATAGTTGGGTACAATATGATTTAGGAAGTTTAGGATTACATCATGAATAGGTATTGGCTAGTCAGTGAAAAATGAAGAGATTATGATCCTAAAGGGCACATCAAGACCATGAAGGCCAAGCATGAACATCAATTGGACATGGAAGATGATATTATCAAAAACTATGATGATTTACAAGAAGCATACCAAAGGTTGAAAAAATGGAATGTCTTGTCCAAAATAGAAGGCTAGATATTGAGTAAGGGGTTGCCTCAATTTTATCCTTACAAATAAATGGAAACTCTTAGGATAGATAAATTTATCAAAGACCTTAAATTTTTTTATCATGAATTTGTAGAGTAGGAGAAAAGAAAAAAGGTTGAACAAGCACCTCCTCCACCCCCTCAAGAAAAAAATAGAAAGTTAAGTATAGAAGGATCAACTCCTAGCCCCTCTGCCACCATGCCTCAACATGAAGAAGGGGATAGTACTCCTTTGGTGTCATATGAAGATTTAGATGATGAAAATATTAGAAAAAATCATTAGTGTTCTTAAAAGAATGAAGGAAACCAAAAATATTGAATCATCATAGCCACCTCCAAAGTTTTATAAGGAGAAGCATGACTTCTATGCTCAAACTATGGAAATTAATTATCCAATTGATATATAATATGAGAGGGAAGTTTTTTCTCTTAGGTTCATTGAAGAAGAAAACTTTTTAAAATATAAGAATTCTTGGAATTTTGGATAAGATATAAGATTAGAGACTTTGAGGAAAGAAAAAAAATATATTTGAAGGTGTTGATGGAGCTAAACATGTTGCAATTATTTAACAGATTATGGATGAACTAGATTTGGATGATATTTAATGCACTAAGGAAGAATCAAGGGAAATAGTAGGGAAGGATGAAATATTGATACTTCTTGGTTTAACATTCTGTAATACCCTCTTGAACACATAACCATAAATATAACCAAACAACTTAAAATCAAACATACATAAGAGATTAAAAAAAAAAAATGAACAAATTTTTTTATAACAATTTCCATTATCAAATAACCTTATACAACAAGTACGGTAATGAACTCATAATTAGCAATGTAACATTACTATTTATTACATCTGAGTATATTATATATTTATACTCTCTTATCAGAAATACAACGTCTTTTGAAATACATTCAAGTTAAACATTGAATCTGAATATTAATCAGCCAATTTTCTTCTAGGTCCATAATCAAACATATCTTGAACCTGAAATCAAATTAGCACAACCACAACACACAAAACAGGGCTTAGATCACAAGTTAAATCGATAAAACCTCTAGTAAACCGCACGTTAGATTTAATAACAAAACTATAATCATTAAATCCAAATTACAGATGTACTGTAAATACAAATTTCTTTTCATGAAGATATGCAGAAATAAACTCGCATAGAATATGACAAAGTAATGATCCAGTAGTCCATGGGTGTCAACATAAGAATCTATGTTCAGCCACTTGTAGAACTCAATATGTCAGGTGAAACCATAATGTTCTTATCTTATTATATGATTCCCAACCCATGAAATTTTAAATGTTACCACTTGATTAACTAACTATCATAAACTTTCCCATAAGGATCTAGACTAGTGTCGGAGGGCATTTGGCAACATAATTCTATCACCACAAGTTACTCGCTTTATGAAAGCCACCCAATCTAAAGGATCACACTTGCATAATCTAACAGACACATAATTCTAGTTATTCTAATTGGAAGAAAATGTAAATTCATTTTCCAATTCCAACAATACATTTATTTCATTTGCTCCAATTAAACAATTGAATCAACAACAAAAATATCATATAAAATCAAATGAAACCATAGTTGTATCCTTTCAAACATTTCACAATACATATACCAAAAACAACCTTGTCCCTTTACTTTTCACAAACATCCAACTTTCAAACTACATTCCCATTATATTAACTAATAGTAAAGAATTGACTATTCTAGGCTTCACTGTACTTTTATTTCTTTTTAACAATACCAATAAAATATTGTTACAAACTGACATCAGACTGAAAATTAAATCAATTTCCATTTCCAAAACTAGAAATCATTGTAATTCAATTTATAATTATAAATTTAAATTCTAACAATCTATTCACAAGAAATTACATATACATTGATACATATAAATAAACACACACACACACACACACACACACACACACACACACATATGTACTTACTTACATATACCAATATACACATAAATTACTTTATGAATTTAAAGTCAGAATTATAATAAATAAATAAACTTTTCTATTTGTATATAAAATAACTTGCTGCTACCCAATATCAACAATTTCCAATTCATAACATCACCTTTCAGTTTTAAATTTGCGACACACACACAGTGCCTCTAAGACTAATATAATTCATCTTCCAAAAACTGTTTTACAAATGCCTTTTTCCATTCTAGAAACAGCATAACTTAAAGTTACAAATTTCAACTGAATCTTCATGCAATTAAAATATCATGCAAGATCAAAGTATAGACTGATCTATTGATTACTTCCAGCTCTAATAATAATAATATTTACATTGAGAGATGAAAATAACCTTTTTTTAATAAAAACTAATCCCAATTGTTGATATCATAATCATGCCTAAATTTGCAACATAGTTATGTAAAAACTACTACCAAATGCCAATATGGCTGTATAGCTCTATTTGCCTAACACCCACAACTTAAACATAACAAAATTTCAAACCCTAATCTCATCAACCATTTGTTTAAATATCAATGTTACTCATACCCTACTAACCATTAACAATATATCTCACTCCCATTAACAAATTTATGCCCTCGGTTCATGACCACATCTTTAAAGACTGTGTACTTGTAATCATGGCCGAGACACACACAACTTAGAAGTATTGTACAACAAAACTCGAATTCAACCGTGTTAACAAAACAAAATTTCCATACCCACACTCAAGTATGAGTGCATACAGAACCTAGGAACATTAAAATTTTCTGAACCTAGCATGTAACCATGCTTGGGTATCTATATTAACCAGTAAATAAAACTTAAACATTATAACATTCTTAATCCCTTACACCCAAATCTGGGTTTAACCACTTACAATTTAAATATACAAAACTTCACAAATCTGATGAAGCATAACTAAAACTATAGGAAAGAGTCAAGAAAAGCCCCCTGCCTATAAGTGCAAATTGATGCTCACAAGAATATGCTTGTAAAACCTTCTACCACAACTCTCAAACCATGCTTCCAACTTTTATGCCGATTTCCAAAGACACCAAGAAACTTTCTCAATGGAAAAGACTAAGAAACACAACCATGGAGCAAAAAAAGAATGAAAATCACAAAATTATGAGGACTTAAAGAACAGAGACAAATCAAACACTCCTCCATGATTAACAATTCCCTTAATTTAGCGCCGAGCAACTTGTTCCACAAAGATTTCACATTTAACATCTGGATATCATCGATAATAGACTGAAATCAAAATGCAACCAACACCCATCAAAAATGACAGATTAACCATGTGATAAAATGCTCATAACTGCGAGCTTAACCCAATACCCCATTTCCTGAGCACTCTTTGACACTTGTCAAAGATAGTACTAGCTCGTAGCTCGAAAAACTTGCCAGCATTTAAAACCCACTATCTCGACCACCATGCCCAGTCTAAGACATGCCATGTTTGAATATGCATAGATATCTTAGGCTTTGCTTCTAGTTTAGGTTATACTTAGTTGAATACCATGCGATAGGATAGTTTAGGTATTAACTTTAGATAGTTTAGATTTATATTAACATTAACATTAACACAAGATAATATTAGTATTAACATCAATATCTATATTAATAGTAATACTAATTAATATTAATATTAATATGTCAACATATATATATTAATATTAATATTAACATTAATACTTGTTAATATTAATCTCACTAACACACAAACTCTACCAGACGACAAGTGTGTGTGCATATATATATAAACACAAGCACACAAATATAAAAACAACTATATATATACATAATTATTTTATACTAATGCACTTCTATTCATATACGTATATATATTTATACATTGTTATAATTATATATATATATATATATATATATATATATATATATATATATATATATATATATATATATATATATATATATATATATATATATATATATATATATATATATATATATATATATATATATATATATATATATATATATATATATATATATATATATATATATATATATATATATATATATATATATATATATATATATATATATATATATATATATATATATATATACTTAAAACTGATAAACAAAATATTCAAGGTGCTGTTACAATTTACTATCACCCCAAATGCAAGTCTGAAAATATGAACCAGACCAATAATAAAACTGAAACCATTCATCATTGATTTATAAAATTGATTCTTGAATCCAGATTGATTCAGATGACAAATTTTTGAAAATTACACAAAACTGAAAAACATAAAACATTTGATTTGAGAATTAGATTTTGAGAAATCTCTGAATTCTTGAAGAGTTCACATAATAATGCCAGAATTAAACTAATTTAAACACGTATCAAACCATTCAAAAGAGTAAGCTAATCACAGAATTTCAAGGTGACAGAAATAGAACTGTCAGGGCCATGACACCCTTCCCCACTAGCTTAGGCTTACTTCTGGAAGCTTGAAAACAAATGAGGATGTGAAGCTTTCATTGCCCCTATATCTTCCCAACTAGCAGAGGTATCATCATTATGATCCCATAATACCTTTACCTATTCCACCTTGTGACCTCTGAGATTTAGCTCTCTTTACTGAATGATCTGCACTAGTTCCAGCATCAATTGGCCATCCACTACCTGTAATGCATTCCAATTCAGAACATAAGTGATATTAGGTATATATTTCCTTAATACAGACACATGAAAGACATCATGAATTCAAGATAGACTAGGACGCAAAGCAAGTCTATAGGTGATCGGACCAACATGGTCCAGGTTTTCAAATGGTCCCACAAAATGTGGAGACAACTTGAAACCTTTACCATATCTAATAGGACTTTTTTGGGTCTAACCCACAGAAATAATTTGTCCCCAACCACAAACTAATGCTCAATCCTATGCAAATCCGCATACTTTTTCTATCTATCCTATGTTGTAACAAGGTGTTCCCTAATTCATTTCACTTGCTGTTCCATATCTTGGAGCATTTCAGGACCTAGGAGAACTCTATCTTCCAAATTATCCCATCTCAAGGGTGTTCAACAAGGTCGTCCATACAAAGCTTGAAAAGGAGCCATACCTATAGAGCTGTGATAACCATTATTATATGCAAATTCAACTAAATGCAAGAATTCTTCCCATTTGTTCTGCCTATCCATGACGTACATCCTGAGCATGTCTTCTAGAATCTGATTTACACACTCAGTTTGCCCATCAGTCTCAAGATGATATGCAAAATTGAAATTTAGTTGAGTACCAAGTTCACATTTCATAGACCTCCAAAGTGAAGATGTGAAAATTGGGTCCCTATTTGATATAATCTTCTTCAAAATACCATGCAGTTTTACTATCTTTTCCATATAAATACGTGCTACAGATGCAGCATTATATGAAGATCTTACTGGAATAAAATGTGCAACTTTGGCTAACCTGTCCACAACAACCATGATTGAATCATGCCACCTAACTAACAAAGGTAAACCTATGATAAAATCTATGGATATGGTATCCCATTTCCATTCAAGCACACTGTGAGATTGAAGTAAACCAGCAGGATGTTGATGTTCATCTTTCACCCTTTGACATTCTAGACATCTAGTGACAAAATCAGCAATATCCCTTTTCATACCTGGCCAATAATAATCTTGTTTAAGATTTTCATTCATTTTCTTAACACCAGGATGTGCTGAATAGGGCACTTTATGAGCTTCAGACATAACCAAATTTCGTAGCTCTGCAACCTCAAGAACATAGATACCACCTCTGTAGATCAGCAATCCATCAGTGTTGATTGAATAACCTTCAAATCTACCCTCTAGCATGTTGCCACTATCAATAACAGCCTTTACATCTAAAAACTAAGGATCAAAAATCAAGTTTTGCAATATTTTCTCCTTCAAATCTACTATGAGAGTTAAAGATGAGAGTTTGTGATGTCTTCTGCTAAGTGCATCAGCCACCTTATTCTCTTTTCCTTGTACATATTTAACTTCAAAGTTATATTCACACAAAAATTCCATCCATCTATGTTGCCGTGCATTTAGATTTGGCTATGTGAAAATATATTGAAGACTTTTATGATTAGTACATAACTCAAAATGTTGTCCAAGGAGAAAATGTTGTCATTTAGTCAACGCATGCATTACTACAACAAGTTCCAAATTGTGAGTAGGATGGTTTAATTCATGATCCTTAAGTTTCCTAGATTCATAAGCTACCACCTTGCCAACCTGCATTAAAATTGCTCCTAATCCATCCAAAGAAGCATCTGTGCAAACCAAAAATTCTTTACAAGGATTAGGTACAGCCAACACAGGTGTGCTAGTTAGACGTTCTTTAATATGCTGAAAAGCCTCTTCACACTTATCTATCTAGAAAAATTTCTTATCTTTTCTCTGAAGAGAAGTGATAGGATGTGTTGTTTTTGAGAAATTAGCCACAAACCTTCGGTAATAACTAGCTAGACCCATAAAACTTCTCACTTCAGACACGTTATTAGGTACCAGCCACTCTATGATAGCTCTAGTTTTAGCTAGATCCATAGCTATTCCATCTCCCGTAATAATGTGTCCAAGGTAACTTATCTCAGATTTGAAAAAGTCACACTTTTCAGGATTAGCATACAACTTATTCCTTTGGAGACATTCAAAAACTTGTCTCAAATGCTTTTCATGCTCCTCCAAGGAGTTAGAATAAACCAGAATGTCATCCAAAAAGACAACTACAAACTTATCAAGGAAGGTTCTCAAAACTCCCTACATCAGACTCATAAATACTAATGGTGCATTTGTCAAACCAAAAGGTACAACTATGAATTCATAATGCCCATACCTAGTTCAAAATGTTGTTTTATGAATACTGGCCTCTTGAATTCTAAGCTAATGATACCTAGATTTAAGATCAATTTTAGAGAATACCTTAGCACCCTTAACTTGATCAAATAAATCATCAATTCTAGGTAACGGATACCTATTCATGATAGTAACTTTGTTCAACTATCTATAATCGATACACAGTCTAAGAGATCCATCTTTCTTCTTAATGAAGATAATAGGTGCTCCCCAAGGAGAAACACTAGGTCTAATCAGCCCTTTCTCAAGAAGTTCTTCAAGCTGAACTTTGAGTTCCACTAATTCTTGTGTTGTCATACGATACAGAGTCTTAGAAATAGGTTCAGTTCCAGGCACAAGATCAATCCTAAAATCGATTTCCCTCTTGGGTGGAATACCTAGAATTTTCATTACAAAGATTTCAAAAAATTCCTTTAGCAAAGGATGATCTAAATTGGTTTGCTTTACCATGGGTTCTGAAAAATCATTTACACAAATAGAAAATAGCTTGAAGCCCTTCCTAAAACACCTTTGAAGTTGTTTAGCATAAATAATTCTAATAGAAATAGGCCTTTTAATACCTGCTATGATTTTACTTGCCCCAACATCATCAATGCATTCAATAATCTTTTCACTGCAATCAATTACAGCTTGATGTTGATCCAACCAATCCATTCCTAGAATTACATCATAGGTTCCTAAAGGAATAACTCTAAGGTTCGCTATAGTGGTAAATGCCTTAAGATGAATCTCACAATCTACCACAATCAGCCCAGTTTCTACCTTAGATCCAAAAGCTAACTCAACTTGCCATGCCATCTCAGCCTTTCTCATAGGAATACTAAAATATTTAACCAAATTGGTAAAAATGAAAGAATCATTGGCACCTGAGTCAAATAAAATGGAAATTTTTGTACCTTGAAAAGTACCTTTAGCCTCGATAATCATGTTCTGATGTTCTGCTTGGTTATGATCCATAGTAGCAAAAATACAGTGGTTCCTTCCAGAATCACCAACAGTAGCTTCAGAACTTGATGCTCTTGGCTTACCCTGATTATTGCCTTTTAGAGGAAAAATCCATTGTAAATGACCTAGCTTCCCATAATGCCAACATTCTGCTCCTCTTTTGGAACTCTTATCCTGTGAGGAATTTGCTTGTGGCGGTGCAAAACTCTGTTTCACACTTTTAGCGGGCTTAATGGATTTAGGTAGTTTAGGGACCTTAAACCCCTTGTCTGATTTGGTAAACTTATTGAACATCCTCTTTTGGGATTTACTACCATAGCCACTAGGTGTTGCCTTAGAATCATCCCTGAAGGATTTTTGATTTTTACTACTGCTAGGAATAGATGGGTTAACAGCACTCTTGGTTGAAAAACCAGATTTCATTTCAGCAAGCTTAGCCTGATCAACAGCTTCCTTAACAGATTTAGGTTTGAAAGTTCTCACTTCCTCACCAATCTTAGGATTTAAACCTCAGATAAAGTGCTACACTAAATTTTTATCACCTTCATTCCAACCAGAATACTTCTTAAGCTGAAAGAATTTTCTTTCGTACATTTCCACTGTAGAGTTTCCTTGAGAAATGTTAAAGAATTCCTCAGACCTAGTTTGCTACCAGTACTCAGACATAAACCTTTCCTGAAACTTTTCAATGAATAATTCCCAAGTGACTTGAGAAATATGCAGTCCAAGGAGCTCTAACTCCATATTCCACCAAATTGATGCAAAAGACCTTAATTGCATTGCAGTTCAGCGAACTTTCACATTAGTGTGATAATCATGTAGAATAAAACATCTTTTGATGTTTAGAAGCCAAGCTTCAGCTTCATTACCAACTTCAATTCCATTAAAATATGGACCTTTGAGCTTAGATATGTCTTTTAACTGAGTCCTAATAACAAGATCTTCTACAATAGCCTGATTGACATTAGGAATCTGCAAATTCTAAACATTTGCTCCCCCACCAAGAATGTTATTCCTAGCTTCAATCCCATCCAAACATCCAAGAATCTGCTAAAGAATTTCAGCTTGGAAACCCCCTTGCTCCTCATCATGAGGAATTTCATCATCAAGCATTTCTTGACGAACCTGACCCCTTCCTAGGCCATAACCTCTACCTTGGCCATGACTGCTGCCTCTAAGTCCACCTCTACATCTGCCTGCTTCGGCATCAACATTAGGGATACCTCGTCCCCATGCTCCTCGTGTAATAGGAGGCATACAAGAATTCCTATAAAAGAGATTTAATTAAAATCTCATAGGAAGCATAATGAAACCCCTAATAAAACCTATCGAGTCCCGAGTGTTTAAACTAGGCTCTGATACCAAATGTAATACCCTCTCCAACACATAACCATAAATATAACCAAACAACTTAAAATCAAACATACATAAGAGATTTTTTTTTAAAAAATGAACAATTTTTTTAATAACAATTTCCATTATCAAATAACCTTATACAACAAGTATGGTACTGAACTCATAATCAGCAATGTAACATTACTATTTATTACATCTGAGTATATTACATATTTATACTCTCTTATCAGAAATACAACGTCTTTTGAAATACATTCAAGTTAAACACTGAATCTGAATATTAATTAGCCAATTTTCTTCTAGGTCCGTAATTAAACATATCTTGAACCTGAAATCAAATCAGCACAACCACAACACACAAAATAGGGCTTAGATCACAAGTTAAATCAATAAAACCTCCAGTAAACCTACACGTTAGATTTAATAACAAAACTATAATCATTAAATCCAAATAACAGATGTACTATAAATACAATTTTCTTTTCACACAGATATGCAAAAATAAACTCGCATAGAATATGACAAAGTAATGATCCAGTAATCCATGGGTGTCAACGTAAGGATCTACGTTCAGCCACTCATAGAACTCAATATGTTAGGTGAAACCATAATGTTCTTATCTTATTATATGATTCACAACCCATGAAATTTTAAATATTACCACTTCATTAACTGAATGTCATAAACTTTCCTATAAGGATCTAGACTAGTGTCAGAGGGCATCCGACAACATAATTCTATCACCACAAGTTACTTGCTTTATGATAGCCACCCAATCTAAAGGATCACACTTGCATAATCTAACAGACACATAATTCTAGTTATTCTAATTGGAAGAAAACAAAAATTCATTTTCCAATTCCAACAATACATTTATTTCATTTGCTCCAATTAAACAATTGAATCAGCAACAAAAATATCATATAAAACCAAATGAAACCATAGTTGTATCCTTTCAAACGTTTCACAATACATATACCAAAAACAGCCTTGTCCCTTTACTTTTCACAAACATCCAACTTTCAAATTACATTCCCATTATATTAACTAATAGTAAAGAATTGACTATTCTAGGCTTCACTGTACGTTTATTTCTTTTTAACAATACCAATAAAATATTGTTACAAACTGACATCAGACTGAAAATTAAATCAATTTCCATTTCCAAAACTAGAAATCATTGTAATTCAATTTATAATTATAAATTTAAATTCTAACAATCTATTCACAAGAAATTACATATACATTGATACATATAAATAAACACACACACACACACACACACACACACACACACACACACACACATACTTACTTACATATACTAATATACACATAAATTACTTTATGAATTTAAAGTAAGAATTATAATAAATAAATAAAATTTTCTATTTGTATATCAAATAACTTGCTATTACCCAATATGAACAATTTCCAATTCATAACATCACCTTTTAGTTTTAAATTTGCGACACACACACAGTGCCTCTAAGACTAATATAATTCATCTTCCAAAAATTGTTTTACAAATGCCTTTTTCCATTCTAGAAACAACATAACTTAAAGTTACAAATTTCAACTGAATCTTCATGCAATTAAAATATCATGCAAGATCAAAGTATCGACTGATCTATTGATTACTTCCAGCTCTAATAATAATAATATTTATGCTGAGAGATGAAAATAACCATTTTTCTTTTTTTTTTAAATAATCCCAACTGTTGATAACATAATCATGCCTAAATTTGCAACATAGTTATGTAAAAACTACTACCAAATGCCAATCTGGTTGTATAGCTCTATTTGCCTAAAACCCACGACTTAAACATAACAAAATTTCAAACCCTAATCTCATCGACCATTTTTTTAAATATCAATGTTACTCATACCCTACTAACCATTAACAATATATCTCACTCCCATTAACACATTTATGCCCTCGGTTCATGACCACAACTTTAAAGACTGCGTACTTGTAGTAATAGCTGAGACGCACACAACTTAGAAGTATTGTACAATTGAACTCGAATTCAACAATGTTAACAAAACAAATTTTCCATACCCACACTCAAGTATGAGTGCATACAGAACCTAGCAACATTAACAATTTTTGAACCTGGTATGTAACCATGCTTGGGTATCTATATTAACCAGTAAATAAAACTTAAACATTCTAACATTCTTAATCCCTTACACCCAAATCTGGGTTTAACCACTTACAATTTAAATATACAAAACTTCACAAATCTGATGAAACATAACTAAAACTATAGGAAAGATTCAAGAAAAGCCCCCTACCTATAAGTGTGAATCGAAGCTCCGAAGAATATGCCTATAAAGCCTTCTACGACAACTCTCAGACCACGCTTCCAACTTTTATGCCAATTTCCAAAGACACTAAGAAACTTTCTCAATGGCAAAGACTAAGAAACACAACCATGGAGAAACAGAAGAATGAAAATCATGAAATTATGAGGACTTAAAGAATAGAGACGAATCGAACACTCCTCCATGATTAACATTTCCCTCAATTTAGTGCTGAGAAACCTATTCCACAAAGATTTCACATTTACCATCTGGAGATCATCGATAACAGATTGAAATCAAAATGCAACCAACACCCATAAAAAATGATAGATTAACCATGTGATAAAATGCTCATAACTGCGAGCATAACCCAATAACCCATTTCCTGAGCACTCTTTGACACTTGTCAAAGATAGTACCAGCTCGTGGCTCGAAAAACCTACTAGCATTTAAAACCCACTATATCGACCACCATGCCCAGTCTAAGACATGCCATCTTCGAATATGCATAGATATCTTAGGCTTTGCTTCTAGTTTAGGTTAGACTTAGTTGAATACCATGCGATAGGATAGTTTAGGTATTAACTTTAGATAGTTTAGATTTATATTAACATTAACATTAACACAAGATAATATTAGTATTAACATCAATATCTATATTAATAGTAATACTAATTAATATTAATATTAATATGTCAACATATATATATTAATATTAATATTAGTTATTATTAATATTAACATTAATACTTGTTAATATTAATCCCACTAACAGACAAACTCTGCCAGACGACAAGTATATATATATAAACACAAGCACACAAATATAAAAACAACTATATATACATATATAAATATATATATAATACTTATTTATATATATATATATATACATAATTATTTTATACTAATGTACTTATATTCATATACATATATATTTATACATTGTTATAATTATATAAATATATATATATATATATATTCTTAAATCTGATAAAAAAAAGATTCAAGGTGCTGTTAAAATTTACTGTCACCCCAAATGCAAGTCTGAAAATATGAACCAGAATAATAATAAAATTGAAACCATTCATCATTGATTTATAAAATTGATTCATGAATCCAGATTGATTCAGATGACAAATTTCTAAAAATTACACAAAACTGAAAACAAAAAACATCTGATCTGAGAATTAGATTTTGAGAAATCTCTAAATTCTCAAAGAGTTCACATAATAATGCCAGAATTAAACTAATTTAAGCATGTATCAAACCATTTAGAAGAGTAAGCTAATCACAGAATTTCAAGGTGACAGAAATAGAACTGTTGGGGCCATGACAAATTCAGGAAATTGTTTTTCTTAGGTGAAGTTAGGAAATAGGAAGACTCAACCTTTGTATTAGAGCTTTAATCACTGGACAAAGTTGAAGGGACCAGATATAATCCAAAGATAGAAACCCTTGCTACCTAGATTATATTTAAGGAAATAAGCCAAGAATGGTTGATATGTCAAAATGATAGGAAGGAATGGTCATGGTACAAACTATGGACAGTACAAACCCTATGTTTGTTGCAACTTGGTTGACACATGAATCCATGTTTAATCAAGCCCAGATCTGGCATATGTAGCAATTGATAAAATTATTGTAAAAAAGGGAAATTAAAATTAATTGAATAAAAAAAAAACATATGTGAAGACAAGAAGATTGGAGAAGGAGTTGAATGAGTTAAATCCTACTAAGAATACTCTTGAAATTGTGGTTCACAAAAATCCAGTTGTTGATATTGAAGAAGATCAAAACAAAGAAGTGACTCAAGAGGTTGATCATAAGGACTATATTTTTAAGACCCTAGAAGAGATTCTTTCTTATAGGATGAATATTATTTTGGCCAAATGTGATGAGGTATTTGAAGGGTTTAATAATATTTGCAATATGTTGGATTTCTTTGTAGAAGGAAAAGACATATTTTTGGAGATAGAAAGGAAATGAGCCCCTCTATATTTTAATTGAATAAACTTTTTGAATTCACTAAAATATTTCCAGATGTCTCTACACAAATAAAAGCCACCATTGAGTCCATTGATGTTGTAACAAGGAATATGAGTTGCATAAATCAAGAGAAACAAAAGTTGGAAGAAAATTTAAGGGCAATCACTTGTGTTGATCATCCATGTTTTCTTACCATTAAAGATGAATAGGATAAGATCAAAAAATTAGAGGATTGGAGACATGAATTTGTATTATTAACCCAAGAATTGATAACTAGGTTCAAGGAGGAACAAAATTTCCAATTAGACTTTTTCATAGGTTATTAATGTTAGAAATATAAGAGGAGTAACTAAGAGGGGAGGGGTGAATCGATTACTATAAAATAAATATAAGATCTCTTAGATGTACTTACAAATCAAAAATTTGATTAAACTATATTATATTGTAACTTAGTAAACACACATGTGCTCAGTTTATACTAGCAAATGTTGTAACTTGACAATAACTGAATATACTAAACGTAATGTGATTAACCTTAAGATTAACTTAGTTTCATATAAGGGAAGCTGGAATGGGTGTTATTTAGGAATTTGAATTAGCTAGATCACATGCAAGTGAAAACTGGTTGGGGAGAATCTGGCTAGCGGTACTGACCTTGGGGGAATGGCAGAGGATGCTGAGAAGTTTACAGGGTCAGAATCCTTGGTTGAGGTGGACAATGGAAATTCTTTGGGCGATTCTAAACTTTTATGTGGGGTCTGTGTCCCACCTTTGGGTTCCCTGTTTGCTTCTCATGTGTCAGGATAGGATCTTGAGAAGGAGAAAGAAAATATTGTTTCTTTCAAGGAAAAGTCCTTTGGAGGGTAGAAGCAAGGGGCCTCAGAAGGAAAAAATTAGTCATCCCTGTTTGGCAAGAAACCAACTAGAAAGTCTCTCTTCTTGCCGGTGACTACGAAGACCTACTAGGAGAAAGGTGAGTTTCAAGTTTTTATCCCAGACCCTTTAGTTGATTTTTTTGTGTCTTCCATGGATTTAACTTTAGTGGGAAAATTTTCTGGTGCTAGACCAGATCTTTAATCTCTTATAAAGATGGTGAAAAAGAAATGGGTTATTAGAGGAGAGGTAGATATTTCCCCCATGTTGAATGGCTTCTTTTTGTTTATCTTCAACTATAAAGAAGACATGGATAGAGTTCTTTGTGGAGGGTCATGGTCTTTTGGTAAAAGTTCTCTCACCATTAAAAAATGGGAACCCAACATGGATCTTTTAGACTCATTCTTCTTAACCACTCCCATTTGGGCTAGACTTCCTAGACTCCCTCTAGAATTCTAGCATGAAGATATCTTTAAAGGTATCACTAGTTCTTTTGGAGAACTAGTGGTTATGGATAATGCTACAGCTTCTAGATCCAAACTTCAATGTGCCAGACTTTTTGTTCAGGTGGCAGACCTGAATCACCTCCCAAAAAAGGTGGATCTAATCTCCAAGTTGGGTAAAAGAACTCAAGAAATCCTTTTTGAAGACCTGCCTAATTCCTACTATGCTTGTAAGAAGTAGGGGCATTTGGTTAAAAACTGTCCTTCCAAAAGTAAAAACTAGGCTAGCAGTGGTTTGGAAGGGAAAAAGAACAAGGTTCAAAATAAGAAAGTTTGGAAACCCAAAGAAGGCCAATGCCAAGAACAAAAAAGTAATGAAAATTTTCAATTTCCACAGACCAAGGCAGAGAAAGAGCTTGCTTCTAAGGAAGCCAACTCTAAGAAAGAAGGTCTTGGTTTACAATCTAAAACCAGTTTACCTGAACAATAATTGGAAAATTAGGCAAATATATCAAAATAAATCATTATTTATCAGAGGATAGAAGAAAAATGGGGAGATATTGATGAAAAGATTGTGCTTGAGGATGGCGAAATCTTAGCTAATATTGGAAATTTACCTAAGGAAGGAGATCTTCCTTCTTCTTAATCCAGGGAGATTCAGGTGCTAACCCAAGTAGAAAATGACCCTTTTATGGTGGAGCCTCCTCTCTTGGATGATGTGAAAGAAAATGGCTCAATTCATAAACCAAACCAAAGGCAAAGAGCTAAAAGAAAGAACAATACTAAGGGGGTAGAGACTAGAAGCAACAAAATAGATCAGCATATCAAGGAAAAACCTCTTGTTTCTAATCCAAAATTTTTTTGGGAAAAGAATAGAATAGCACACTAAGATAAAATTGGATGTTGGTTCCTCAAAAAAACCTGGAAGAAGATCTACTAAGAAAACTAGAGAGTTAGAAAGTATGCAAAATATTGCTGATGGTAGGCAAGCAACTATTTTGGATTTTACTCCTAAAAATTGGATATGAAGATCATAACTTGGAATATTAGGGGGTTGAATAGTACTCATAAACTGGACATTGTTAGGAATTTTTTTAGAGAACAAAAGCTTGATTTTCTCCTACTTTAAGAGACTAAGATGAATAAAGAGAAAGCAGAATAGATTAAATCTTTTTAAAACTATTCTTTAAATGCTAGTAGTTTAGAAGGGGAATCAGGGGAAACTTTGATGTTATGGAAGAAGAATTATTTCTCTGGAACAATTTTGAATGCTAGTAAACACCTTATGATAGAAAAAATTACTATTTCAGACCAGAAGGAAGATTGGCATATTGTGAATATTTATGCTCCAAACTCAAAGCATTTAAGGAAAAAGGTCTGGGATTTTGTTTCTAATTTTAAAAGCAAAAGCTATTTTGATCAATGGATCATTATGGGAGATTTTAATGTCCCTCTTTATGACCATGAGAAAATGGGAGGCAATGCTACTCAGTTGGAAGGAAGATTGGATTTAATGGAGTTCATAAATAATGAGGGCATAATGGATTTGGACCTCTATGGAATCTAGTTCACGTGGAGCAACAAGAGAGTTGGTAATGAATGTATTCAGGCTAGGCTTGACCATGCTCTTATTTCTCTTGATTGGACTGAAGACTTCATGTGTAAGCTGGAGGCTTGTCAGAAAATTAGATCAGATCATTTACCTCTTATATTGACTGCTGAGAAGATTAACCTCAAGAATAATTTTCCTTTTAGATTTGAGAAGATGTGGATGCAGCACCCACAGTTTGAAACTAAATTGAAAGAATGGTGGAATATTGATTTTGAAGGCACTTCCCTCTTTAGAGTTGCTTCCAAGCTTAAAAATGTCAAAAGGGAAGTCAAAAAATGGAACAAGAACAACTTTGGGAACATTTTTGAGAACAAAACTGTTGTTAAGGAGGAAATTCTAAATATACAGGAAAAAATTCAGACGGAAGGTTATACCTCTAATCTCCTCCTTGAAGAGAATGAAAAGGTTGCCCAATACCATGACATCATCACTAAAGAAGAAATCTATTGGAGACAGAGATCATGATTGTTATGGTTGAGGGAAGGAGATAAAAATACAAAGTTTTTCCATCTCTCCACTCTGAAGCATAGGGCCAAAACTCACATATCATATCTTAAAAAGGGAGATGTGAAAATTATTGAAGGAAAGGCTATCATGAATGAGATGGTGACTTTTTTCTCTTCCCTTATGATGGCTGATTCCAACATTAAAGTGGATAGTCAGAATTCCTCAAAGTGATTCCTCTACTGATTACTAAGGAATAGAATAAAATGTTATGTTCAATTCCTAAGGATGATGAAATTCTCAAAGCTGTTAGCTCTCTAGGAGGAGATAAAGCCCCTAGCCCTAATGGCTTCCCCATGTTTTTCTTCCAAAAGCTTTGGAAAGTTGTTGGTAAAGATGTTTGTGATGCTGTTAAGGAATTCTATGGGGCTAAATAGATGCTTAAAGAAATCAATTCCACCTTTCTGTGCCTTATTCCTAAGAAATTTGGGGCTGATTCTTCGGATTAGTTTCGTCTGATCAGCCTATGTAATTATTTCTATAAAATTATGTCCAAATTTCTCACCTCTAGAATTTTTTAGGTGATCCCATTGATTATTGTGGAACAATAGTATGCTTTTGTCCCTGGTAGACAAATCCTTAACTCTATCATCTCTGCTCATGAGAATATTCATTCCTTGTCTTGTTCTAACAATCAGGGCTTCATTATGAACGTGGACATTGCTAAGGCCTATGATAGAGTGGATTGGTCTTTCCTTTGTAATATTTTTCTTACTTTTGGCTTTGATCATAATTTTATGGGTTTGATCCACCAATTTGTTTCTATTGTCTCTATTGTGGTCCTGGTTAATGGTAGCTCCTCTCCTTTCTTTTTTCCTTCTTGAGGGCTAAGACAAGGCGATCCTTCATCCCCCATCCTTTTTGTTATTATGGCTGATTGCTTGGGGAGATTTATTGGGGACTTGGTCCAAAGAGGTTTTCTCAAGGGCTTACAACCATCTTCCCATCCATTAATTTGTTCTCATGGACAATTTGTTGATGATACCATGTTCATGGGTAAGGATGAAGTGAAGGAAGCCAGGATTTTAAAGCACACTATTAACTTATATTTTTCCACTTTTGGACAAGGGGTTAACTGGAGTAAAAGTGTTGTGCTCTTCATTAACACCCTATCCACAGACAATTTAAAAGTGCTAAAATCTTAGGATTTTCTATAGGATCTCTACCATCCTCTTACTTGGGGCTGCCCCTAGGCGTGAAGGTCCCTGATGCTTTCTAGGAAGATCTTATTAACGAATTCAGCAAGAAGTTGGCAAGATGGAAAGGAATTCTTTTAAGCCAAGCTAGTAAGTTAACTCTTCTCAAAGCCTATCTCCAAAGCATTCTTACTTATGTTCTAAGTCTTTTTCAGAATTCCTTTTAAATTTGTTGAGTCAATTGATAAAATTCAAAGAAACTTCCTATGGATTGGCTCTAAGGAAAAAAGGAGAATGCCTTTAATTGCTTGGGATCAAGTATATAAACCTCACAGTGAAGGGGGATTGGAAATTCATAAAATCAAAAGTTTGAATAAAGCCCTTTTAGCCAAACAAGGGTGGAGAGTGTACCATGACAACAAAGAGTGGAGTACCATTTGAAAACATAAGTATATCTTCAATTCTTATTCCCTTCCAAATTAACTCAACTCTCCTGATGTTATTCACTCTTCCTCCACATGGGGAGCTGTTCAGGGGACCAAGAAAACTTTAGAAAAAGGATGTTCTTGGAATGCTGGTAATGGACTTAAAGTGAAATTTTGGGAGGATACCTAGCTTATGGACCATCCTTTGATTGAAGATTTTGATGACAAGGCCTTAATTGATCGATGCAAGCAGAGATTTGGCCTTCTTGTTAGTCATTATTGGCAGAATGATTCATGGGTGAATTTAACTGATGTTGGTCAAGGCTTTAGTAATATCCAATTATCCCTAAATCTTGTCTCTCTTTACCCTTATCTTGAGGATGAGATTTTCTGGTATGTTGATCCTAGTGGGAAATTTAAAGTCTCTTCTATCTTTGCTTCTAAGGATAAGAGTAATCAACCTCTCTAGTCTCAAGCTTGGATTAAGGGTCTCATACCCAAAATTAACATTTTCTTTTGGACTCTTCTCCAAGACAAAATTTTGACCCTTGACAACTTGCAAAAAAGAGGTATAAATTTGGTAAATAGGTGTTCTTTATGTAGAAAGGGACTTGAAGATAGAGATCATATGTTTTTGAGATTCTCTTATACCCAAGAAGTCTGGACTGAGATCTTGAATTTTTGGGGTATGACATGGGTCCACCAAAACAATGTGGATCTTTCTTTCAAGAGTTGGAGATGTCCCTCAAAGGATCTTGGTACTCAATTTCTTTGGAAACTAACCCTCCCCCACCTTTGGTGGGGCATATGGAAAGAAAATAATAATAGGATATTCAAAAATAAAGATCTTCTAGGATGGGTGCTTGGTCAGAATATAATCAGAGCCTTCAAGGAGAATTTTAAGTCCCAGAGGGAGCCTGGTCAAACCTTCTAACTTGATTAGCCTTTAAGATCTCAAGAATCTAAGTTGAAAATTGATAATCCTAGATCAATTATAAAGTGACTTGTTCCTCCTAATGGATGGATCAAAGGGAATTTCGACAGAGTAGCTAAGGGTAACCTGGAAAGAGCAAGATGTGGAGGTGTTCTTAGAGATCATATGGGAAATGTTATTGATTCTATCGCAATCCCTATTGGTCACTCGAATAGCCATATTGCTGAAGCTACTACTACCCTTTATACCACTATTTTAGTTGTTGAATTGGGGTACTCCAAATTATGGTTGGAAGGTAATTCTTTGAATATTATAAATATCCTTAATAATAAAAATTCTATCTCTTGGTCTATAGAGGCAACGGTTATGAAAATCAAAACCTTATTTCAAAATTTTGAAAAGGTGGTCATTTCCCATACTTATAGAGAAGCCAACAAGGTCGATGATTGGATAGAAAATCATGCAGTTCAAATGGGACAAAAGATGAGGTGGCTTGATGAATTAAACAAACATGTGGATCTTAAAGTGATTATTAATTATGATGTTATTCATTCCAAAGTGGGAAAGATTTGCTTGGATTAGAAATTTAATGATTTGCAGGAGTGGCCTTACTACTATTAGATTACCATCCCTAAGGAGGTGCATTCATGTGAAGGCTATGTGTTCTCTACATGTATCATCAAAAAGGCATCATCGATATCATGTCACAAAAAAATGGTCTCACTTCAACCTCTCTGCTATCGATATCTGGGTGTCTCTGGTTTTTTGTTCACTCTACAAAATGGGGGGTGAACCAAGGATGCAAGAACCCAAAAAAATTGATGATTGGAAGGCTAGGTAGGACATTTGGAAGACTATCCAGAAAGGGAAGGTGGTCAGCTACCTAGAGCGGTTGCATGGATTCAAACCCCATGTC
Organism: Cupressus sempervirens; assembly: GCA_028749045.1. Lineage (NCBI taxonomy): Eukaryota > Viridiplantae > Streptophyta > Pinopsida > Cupressales > Cupressaceae > Cupressus > Cupressus sempervirens. Next base: position 317,011,326 of record CM053788.1, read on the forward strand.
ACCACTACCTTCTTCAATTTTCATTGCCGAGGTCACTGGTCTTCCCATGAAAGGTATCAAATTTTTGAAGCAAACTGATATTTCCAATGTGGCCTACAAAAAATTCTCGAAGATAGATGAAGAGGATATGCAATTGGAGAAGAATGGAGACTTCTTTGATGTGCAATAGATTAAAGGTATTTGGCATGATGTGCTTGGTTGTATTCATGAGTATTTCATCCTTGATAGAAGGAATAAAAGGGTGCACAAATTTCACTTTGTCTTTCTTAACCATTTCAAGTACAAGGATAGAATTTCCTTCCCTTTCTATTTGCAGTTTTCTTTGCTCCAAAGTTTGAATGCCCATAGAAAATAATAGTCTTGACCCATCTTACATGAAGGTCTAATTTTTCTCATTGAGGGTTTTTGTAAAAATAAATCCATTGCTTTGTCTCTGTCCATTGGCAAGAAAAAGAATCCTAAACCCTTAAAAGGTAAAAATGATGAGAATGTTAAAGAGAAAGTTAAGGCTAAACCGAAACCCTCTAGCTCTTGAAGATAAATTGGGGAAAAGGATACAGAGGTGGAGAGTACTGAAGGCTCAGATAAGGATGTCCCTGAGGAAGAGGAGGGGATAGATGTTGGGGAGTTTAGCTCTAACTTGGATGGTTATCCAGATATGAAAGACAAAAATGAGGAAGGGAGAGAGGAAGATACTACTAAGGATAACTCAGAACAGAGCAAGTCTGATAATGAGGATACTCATATTGTGTCTGGGGGAGGTGATAAAGAGAAAGAAAATTTAATTGATGATCCAACCATTTTGAGTGAGGAGGAAAACATAGGGATAGCTTCCACTCCTATAAAGGAGACTGAGGGACAAGATAAGGAGGGCCAAATCCATCATATTCCTATGGAGCTTGGGGAGGAGGAGCCGTTGGATGGAGAGATACAAATTGATAAAGTTGGCCCCTTACCACACACCACTACTGATGATGCGAGTGACTCCCTAGTGAGGGAATCCAAACTTTCCTTCCTCACTCTACTAAAAAAAAATATAACTCTTTCCTTTAGGTTGACTCCTAGATTTATAATGAAATAATGGGGCTAAAGAAGAAATTGGATACCTTGCAACATAACCAAGAGGCTGATCGAGCTATTATTCAACACATGGAGGTGCAAATGGAAGATATCCCAAAAAAACTAAAGGATTATGAACAGAATCTTAGAATTCTCATCAAGGAAAGTGGAACAAAAATGGTGCAGGTAACCTCAAGCATCTGTGCAAGTGTGGTGACATTAGACAAAAGAGAAAATGAAGGAACCATATCTTCGGAGGTCCCTAGCAAGAGGACAAGATAGAGTTCGAGGAAGAAAGATTTGATTGTTGTTGCTTCTTTGGCTACTAACTTCATCCAGGACATGACTAATATTGGTAAGGAGACAGTTAAGATGATTATGAAACTACAATAGTTTCTTGGGTCTTCTTTTTTGGTTGGGTTCCTGTTCAAGTCCTCTTAGCTGGTTGTTACTTCTAGTTCTTGTGTTTGGTCCTAGTTTTTGGCTTTTAGTTTTTAAACTATACTAATGGTTCCAGGTCCTTGTAAAACCTAGGTACTTTATTTGGACTTTGTTAGTGGTTTTAGGTCCCTATAAAACCTGATTTGGGTACTGCTTCTAGTAGGTTTAAGGACTCTTTCTTATTGGATGGCTTGTTTTTTACTTTTTTGAGGATGTGAAAGGGTTTCAGGGTCCCTTCAAAACTTATTTTTACCATAATCTAAAACTTAGTTTCATATACATAAAAGAAATCTCATGAACACAACTAACACCAAGATTTAACTTGGAAACCCAATTTGGAAAAAACCACCAATTGCAACTAGTTACTAATTTTCACTCTTTTGAAGTTAACCTTGTTAGGAGTTAATCTTGTTAAAGGTTAAAAAACAACTATTAGGTGTGACCCTATTAGAGGATTTAATCATGCTATTAAGAGTGACCTTGTTAGAGGTCTTTAGACACTTCAATGTAAAAATTCTGCCTTGTTAGAGGATTTACAAATTGATGTTAAGCCAACTCTATTAAGAGATTTAGATTACTACTACAATGGCTAGAGAGTAACAATGAAATGACCTAATTTCTAATGCAACCGAATTGCTGATTATAGATTTCAATTTTGAGTTGTATACTTGATCCTTCTTGATCAAATGTATCTTTGCAACTCAACAAAGATATTCTACTTATCCTTCTAATTCACTTCCTCTTGTGTGCTAAAATGTTTTCACACTTCTATGAATCATTACATGTAAGAAAACTCAAGAATGAGCCCTCACAAATTGATCCATAGCTCTCTACTCATAGAGTGCAAGGGTTTGCAATGAAGGCCCTTAGTTTGACCTATTTTTGTGCCCATGCAAGTACACCATGAGATGAGAGATTCAAAGAGAAAAAGTAAGAATGCTAGTCTCCATGATCTTCAAATATGCATGAAAATAAGATCTAATCTATGAATGCAAGATCTAATCTATAAATGCAAGATCTAAGCTAAAAGCCCATGATGGGTGCAAGAGAGAAAAAGACAAGAAAATAGAAGTTCTCCACAAAAAGCTTTTGTATTCAAACTCCTTCAAAAATTGGTCTTCAAACCTACAGCATAATGATAGCATAATCATGGGTGTCTAACATGAGGAGAGGGCTCTCCCTTATAAAGGAAATTATGGAGGTGAGAGGCTTCTCACAACCAATATGGGATAATAGAGCTTGATCCATGTGAGACAAAATTCCACCAATGAGAAAAGAGGAGTGGTTGAGAAGAAAGTGGTGATCCATGTGAGACAAGATTCCACCAATTAGAAAAAAGGAGTGGTTGAGAAGAAAGTGGAAAGATAAATCCCACTTAGATCACATTTTTAAGTGTAGAGAAATTAAATAAAAAGAATTTATTTTATTTCCTTTTTTCATCAAAAGAGATGTAAGTGGGATTTTTATTTAATTAAAAGGGAGCAAGTTCTTTTAATTAAATAGAAGATATTTAATTAAATTAAAAGAGAGTTTTTTCTCTTAATTAATTAAATGTGGATGAACTGTTTAATTAAAAGAGAGGTTTTCTTTTAATTAAATGGGGATTTTATTTTATTTAATTAAAAGAGAAGATTTTCTTTTGATTAAATAAGACTTGGAATAAAATGATCAATCTTAGAAATGAAATAAATCGAATTTGATCAAGGAAATTGATTTGAATATATTACAAACCATTGATTCAAAAAATTTGATAAATTGATAAATTGAATAATGGGGGCCCATAGTCTAGGTGACCATTTTTGGGTGCATACATTTGCCCCTCTTTGACTAATGTGTGATCGAGTTGGGAACACATGTAGTCAAAGAAAGAAATTGAAGTGTGAGGTCAATTTGGGATCACAAAACAACCCAAATGTGTGGTTGACTCGAGAACACATCAGGACAAAGAAAACAAATAAATTTTAACTTGAAAAAGTTGAGGATAAAATTGATAAAACTAAATCAAGGATTGAAATTGATAATTACTGCCCCCTCGTGATCGAAATCGAAATGAGATAGAGGAGCAACAACAAATTGATAAATTTGATCAAATCAAACAAAAGATAAGGTTCTTGATGTAAGATGAAAGATATAAGAATCATAGAACCAAGGTAGATCATCAAGCATGAAATATTATGCCCCAAAGGTGATTTAGAAGAAAAGAATTGGGGAAAAAGAAAATGGAAGATAGAAGTTTGAAAGATATGGAAAGAAATAGAAATAAGAAAATAAAATGCTCCAAAAATCAATCAATTGTTTAAGATAGAAATTTTGATTGAGATCACGAAATAAAATAAGGAAATGAAGATCAAAATGTGACCACAATTGATTAAATGTCCACATTAAAGATGAAAGGAGAACCCTCTCAAACTCATAATGCAGCCTAAAAATGCAAACTAACATGAAGTCTAATAATGCAAGCTACATGAAATGCAATGGTGTACTTGTAAAAGGGAAACTGTAAAATAGGATTTTGTGTTCATCATTCATTAGAGAATGTAAAAGAACTTATTTTCATCATTGGACCATTATTAATGGACATCAAAAAATCACACAATCATCACTAGTTACAAATGCAACTATGAATATATGAATGCAATTTATATTGGATTGAAATGTGGAAAGATTCTAACATAAGCATCAAAGACATAAAGGTCAAGATGACTTCGATGTTAGCTTACCCAATTTAATATAGAAAAACTATGCTCGCATCAAGGCATAGATGCCAAGATGACTATAAGAATGGTTGTGCAAAAACAATCAAGGATGATGTCTCAAATCTCCTAAGTGTTTCAAGGGGACAACAAAAGACACTCTAGAGTTCAAGACCACACCCACAAGAAAAAAATAAATAAACAAAAACATGTCTCATGCCCCAAGTCTTCTAGCGATGCATCATGGAGAGACTTATCAGATAAAGACACTCAACAAAAATCAATAACAGTTAGTACACAGAGAAAAAAAATCATGACATAAGTCAAGCATTAAGTGTTGCGTTTAAAAATTTAAGTGTGTTAACTGATACTGAGTTCTAAGGACAAAGATCAAATGCTGGTAGGAAGGTAAGATCACATGATGATACTGGGTAAGACCAAACCAATAAGTGTTGAAAAATATTCGATGTCAATGGGTGTTGAAAAACACCATTTGCGAGGTGTCCTAAAGACTCACACCTCTAAGAAACCAAAGCTAACATAGTTATGCCCCCTAGATAAAGACCAATTCCAAACCAAGGTTACAAGGACAAGGCATGGTGGAGAAAGGCTAAGTGTCGAGGACATGTGCTAAAAAATAGGGGTGCAAAGGCCTCAAGTAGCGCCCGTTTCCAGGTTTTCACCACTTGGATTTTTTTATTTTTTATTTTTATTTTTTTTTTCAGGACTTTTTATAATTTTTTATTTTTTTGTATTTTTGGAATATATAATTTTTTTGAAGATACATCAAAGTGCCTTTTGCTAGATTGTCACTAAGATGATCATTTTTTCAGGACATTTTTCAATTTTTAGAATTTTTACAATATATCATTTTTTTTGAATTTTTGAAATATATCAAATTTTTTGAATTTTTTTCAGGATCAATAAATATGTACAAAGATGGCCCTAGATAGAATGGGCATCAAACTCTCGAGCAAGATCACATCATGCAGTCCCAATGTTTAGCAAGGTAGAGGACATGATGGAACAACAAGCTAGTGGATATGATGGATAAGTAAGGAGTGTATGAAGCAAGTGAAAGTGATCTTCAAGGACCGAATCTTCGAGAGTACCCAAGCTATCATGCAAAGCACATTTGGACAAGAAATGAAAGGCCAACATATGATAATTCATGAAAGCATAATGTAAAGGTGGGAAAGATGCAATCCAAAGAAGTAGACATGTCAAGAGACTTTATAGCATCATATTTTACTCTATTTTATTAGATCAAGACCAAAGGGGTAAATGGGAAAAGGGTAGCAAAAGACTAGAATGAATGGAGGAAAATAGATATGAAGGCTAAACATGAAAGGAATGAAAACAAGATCATCATAAGATATCTCACAAGATAGCCAAATGTTTGTCTATAGGTCAACATTGTCAAGATCAAATAGAGAAGACAAAATGAATGAAATATGTAGAAGAACTATGCATGATGCCTATTTGTTAGGTTTTCATCATGGTACTTATACAAGGCACCACAAGGTAGTGGTTTTCACCATAGGATGAATTTATTTCTCTTTACTTTTGCTACCAAGGTGCCTGATTACCAGGTTTTCACCAAGGCACATTTTCAAAATTTTCATTTTTTTTTTTCATTTTTTTTTCAATCTTTTTCAATTTTTTTTTGGAAGAAGTCAAGCTTTTGAGATAATTATCTTTGAATTTTTAAACCATGATATACAAAGGAATTCAAATGATATGCTCAAAGATGCTAATAGGGAAAGGAAGATGGGAGACAAAAATGAAGGATATGGCTTTATGCGAAGTGAGTGAGATTGAAAAATGGAAATAAGGCAAGATCAATGTCAACACACACCTTGAAGGGTGGCGAAAGGATGGAGAAAATGTGAATGAAGGAATATGTGAAGGATTATGGTGAATGGATAGAAAAGGTTGCAGTTTAGGCACATGGAATGGAAGAATGCTTTTGGAAGAAGATGAAGCAGAATTCTTTGGAAGCTTGAATGTCAACTTCAATTGTTCTTCAACGTTAGACTTTCTCAAGAAAGACTTTGGAGTCCATATAGCCGTAGGCCTCTTTTCATTTCTTTTTGATGATGTAGAGATAATATCTTCAATGATGGAATTTGGAACCCATACTTGTCTTATAATTTTTTTCTTAGATATCTCTTTTGAATTAATGCCCCCATGTCGATTAGAAGAGACATGGTGGTCTTCTTTTTTATATGGATTCTTGAATTGCTTCTTTTTCTTGTATTGAACATTCAAGTTACTTCCAAAAGACTTGGGACTTGTGGAAGAAGAAGGATGATATGACTAGTTTAGGTGAGTGGGTGGATGAAAAGGATTCAAGGATATGCATCTATGTTGATCTTGAGGAAAGATAGGAGAGGGATGGACATAAGGACCCAAAATGGATGAAGAACTAGGAGAATTGGGAGGGGAAAGTGAAGGGACATAAGGACCCAAGATGGAAGGAAAATGTGAAGGATTTAGTATTGGTGGGGGAGGTCCAAGGATGGATGTGGAAGATGCAAAAGGATAATCAATAAGTTCATTAACATCTATATGACAATCAAGGACATCAGCATCTTTAGAGTGAGCATTAGGATTTTCAATAGGAACATAAACATCTTTAATAGGAGCAACTTCATTGATAGGAGAACTTATAGCTTGAGAAGACTTAGGAAGATTAGAAAGTGGAAGGGAACATGGAGTGATAGAACAAGAAGATGGAAGACTTTGATCTTGACAAGGATCTTTGGATAACATAAGCATAGAATTGTTCTCTTGATTTTCAATAGGCTCAACATTGGAAGTAATAGCATCATTTTTAATAACCTTAATGGAGGTATCATCTTTGGAAGGAGAAAGTGTACTAAGGCCATTTTTATTGTCAATAGGCTCAGTGGTGCAAGTAGTATCTTGATCTTGCTTAGGAGAAGGCTTAAGACATGGTGGAATGAATGAGAAAGGGTGTAAGGGATCAAAAGAACCATGAAATGTATCAGAAACATTGTGAAAAGGATTGGATGACATGGAAGGTTCTTGATCTTGATCTTTTTTTATATTCTTTTCTTTATCATTTTTAGAGTCCTCTTGACATGAAGCTAGTGCTAAGGAGAAGGAAGCATGTTGGAATGGAATGGAAGACTTTGGAATAGATGATTAAGGACTAGCTAAAGTAGGAATTATAGTGCATGAAGGCTTAGGCTCTTTAGGTTTAGCATTGTCAAAGTTATTTGTAGCCAAGTGAAGGTTAGCTTGAGTTTCTTTAAGAGGTAGCCCTTGAGGATAACTATAGGGAACTGCATGAAAAGCATTAGGATCTTTGTTGGATGAATGATTGGTAGAAGATTTGAGAGTCTTAGAATCTTTAGGGAATGTATGGATAGTGGAGGAAGTAGAAGATGGAAGGAGAGCATTAGGAGAAAAAGGTTCAACATTAAGATGATCTTGCTCAAGAGTGTAATCTTTATTTTCAGCATGAGGGTTCTTAGAAGAGAAACTCTTATCCCATTGATGTTGTATTTCAGCACAAAAAAATTCTTCCTCTTCGTCAAAATATGCAGATTTATCATTTAGGTATTGTTCACAAAATTTATCAATGTTATTTTCAAGATTTGATTCATGTGAATTACCATCAATATCTTTTCGTGACTTGTCTCCTTTAAGCACAAGCATAGGACTAGGAGGACTTTTAGGAACTGTTGGAATGTAATAATCATCACCATCATAATCATTGTCACTAGAAGAATTATAGATAGGCATATCAAAAGAATTTTCATGTTGTTCATTATCATATGTCTCAATAAGAGGAATAAGACTCCTGGTAGAAGTAGAAGAAAAATGATATCATGAAAAAGAGGTAGGTGAAGACCTAGATGGATGATATCTAGAAGAGTCATGGTAGGATTTAGAAGATGAAGTATGTGAATGATATTTAGAAGAATTATCGTAAGACTTAGAAGATGAAGAATATGAAGGATATTTAGAAGAATCATGATAAGACTTGGAGGATGAAAAATCTGTATGATATTTAGAAGAATCATGATAAGACTTGGAAGATGGAAAATTTGTATGATATTTAGAAGAATCATGATAAGACTTGGAAGATGGGAAATATTTGGAAGAAGGATATTGTGATTTGATCTTGCACATGATCCTAGCAAAGGTGTCTGATTTATCCATTTTTTTAATCATTTTTGTTGCAATGTTAGCATCCATGCATCTATTGGAGTGACAACACTTTTCAAATTCAAGAAGGAGGTGGATTTCATCTGAGCTCAAATGAGGATCCCTAAAAAGATATCCAAGATCCATGGTTCTAGAAGAAGAAGAATCAAGTATGGAAGGAGAGAAAGAATAAATAGAAGAAGGTAGACTATATGATAATAGGAGGAAAAGAATCAAGAAGACATGAAGAAGAGGAATAATGGAAATGGGAGATTAGAAAGACATGAAAAATAAAGAAGAAAGAAGACCAAGAGTCATTTTGGAAAATTTGATACCATTTGAGATCATTTGAATGTTGAGCAACATGTAATAGCACTTGTAATCAACATGAAAGAAAAGGCACTAGTTGATAGGATAACCCTAAGAAACGTTGGTACCAAACTAGGATAGTAAAAGCTCTCACTTGTCCAAAAGAGATGTGATAAGATAGAATTTTGCAATAGGTGTAAACCAACACTGCCATAGAGGTGCCCACAACTTTGGGTGAATACCCTAGCACATATGGACCAGGAGGATGATTGACCCAAATTATAAATAATTAAAATTGAACTTTGATGAATGTGAATGGACAAGAGATTACTAAGACTCTCAAAGTGTAATATCAAAGGATCCAAGTGTATATCTTTCTCAATAAGGACAATTTCTATCTTACCAACTCCAAAAAAGGTCTCTTGTGAAATCAATGATTACTAATTCAAGAGGTCAAAGCACAATAACCCATGGTGCAAAAAGGCTTTTAACAATGAGAAAAGTAGCCTTATCCAAATAGGACCAACCTAGGGAGACTAGAAATAATGGGATAACAAAGTTATTCGATCATAAAGTCTCAACTCAAGAGCTCAGATTTTGTTCATTTTAAATATCCAACTAGATGTATCAATAGATTCTTTATCATAAACCAAGCACGCAAGATAGAAAACATGGATTTCAAGCAAACAGTCTTCAAACAATGAACAAGGGGCAAAGCAACCTTGCGCATGAGCAATCAAGTGACTTAGTTTATGCTAATCCCTAGGAGAGCTAATTGTGTATGTTCTCAAAGAGTTTCACAATCATTGCATACATCCCTAGAAAATAAAATTTGGCCTCTCTAAGGTTTTTAGTAATGGTTTGACTCTGCAACTTTTATCATTCTGTCGTGGTTATTACCACTTGAGGTTTCGTCCGCAGTTTGCCCTGTATAGGGATTGTCTGCTATGGTTAACCCTCTCTAAAGGTGACTGACTCACAATAGTGGACCACAAGGGGACTTAGCTTTCAGATCCAAGGTTTTGACACCTTTTCACTTTTAGCCCAATCAAAGCAAGCAGATTAATCTGACACGCTAACTAAGATTATCTTAAGATCTATGATATCAACTCCTAGTGATCTATCAACCTCTCTGGAGAAAGGATGCCTCAATCACCAAGTTGAAGATCCATCTATCTAAGAGATTCTCAAAGTATCCTCCCCACCTGCAAGGAATCCGTCTTTGAGAGGAGTTTCACTAGGAACTCACTCCCTCAAGATCCACAAATAGTATTCATGGAGCCTAATTACTATGTGTGTACAGATGTTAATTCCCCAAAAGAAAATCTATCCAGGAATAATCAAAAAGCACAAGGTGGTACACTTAACGCTTTAACTACAGCAAGGTGAGTCCAAAGATGTGGAACACTTAACCCCTCCCACAAGCCAAAATGAGTCCACAACTCAAAGATTAGTGAGTTTTAGAAAGCACAAGAGGATTTCCAAGTGGAGCACTTAACGCTTCTATCTTGTAGACCCCTCCCCTTTAATGTGGCACTGATCTTGCAACCACGGGGTGGAATGAGGAGCCGACAGATTAAGCGAGTCCAATAACCCAATATAGCTATCTAAATCTATCACTAATAATCAAGTTTGCTAAATAAAAATCAATGGAGATTACAACCTAGTATCAGTTATGCATGTGTTTGAAAAATAAAAGCATAAGCAAAACACACAAGCTAGACACATGAGAGGTTCATTTTAAGGTTCCAAATCAAAGTGTTATCAGCCAAAGAAGAATACTTGAAGCCCTCGCAATGCGCTTAGTAGATCTTACCTATTTTTAAAAACTTTACCACATTTTTCCAATAAAATCACAACTTGCTGCTATGTTGTTCCAAAAAAAATCAGAAAACACAGAGAAACCCAAAACAATGAGTAGTTAGCAGAAAAAATCAGAAAAACACGAAAATCCCTGCAAAAAAAATACGAATAACCTAGTCAACATGATTAGACCTTTTTTTTGCTATGATTTCGAACCCAAAAATAGAAATGAAAAGAAGAGACCCCTTCTAAAAACTAAAGAGCTTTCCAAAAATGTAAGAAATTCAAAAAAACTCTTCATTTGTGCCTTAGGGACCCAATTTTTCAAAATTGGCCAGATTCATCAAATTGAGTTTTTGATCCTTAATATGGCCTCAAAATCTAAAACACAAAGAAAGAACCCCACTTAGAATTCAAAAATATTTCTGAAAATGTAAATTTTTCCAAAAAATACACTGATTTGCGATCAAAAATGGTTTTTTATGAAAATAAAGAAAAATTCATAACTAGCTCAAATCATCTCAAAATGCTCTAAAAATTGAATTGGGACATTTTGGGCACATACCCAACCCACAAAAAAAATTTCAAAACCAAAATTTAAGTGGTTTAAAAGATATGATTGAATCTTTAAACCAACTAGATTTTTTGCCTGCAAACCAATCTATATATGGGTTGGCCTTAAAATCAAAGTGAAAAATTTACAAAAGCACTTGATTAGATCCAATATGTTGCTGTAAAAAATTAGAGATGAAAAATAAAAACAAATGGAGCTAGAAACTTGATTCAAGCCCCACGGTGGGCGCCAAAAATGTGTGCTAAAATGTTGTCACACTTCTATGAATCATTACATGTAAGAAAACTCAAGAATGAGCCCTCACAAATCGATCCATAGCTCTCTACTCATAGAGTGCAAGGGTTTGCAATGAAGGCCCTCAATTTAACCTATTTTTGTGCCCATGCAAGTACACCATGAGATGAGAGATTCAAAGAGGAAAAGCAAGAATGCTAGTCTCCATGATCTTCAAATATGCATGAAAATAAGATCTAATCTATGAATGCAAGATCTAATCTATAAATGCAAGATCTAAGCTAAAAGCTCATGATGGGTGCAAGAGAGAAAAAGACAAGAAAATAGAAGTTCTCCACAAAAAGCTTTTGTATTCAAACTCTTTCAAAAATTGGTCTTCAAACCTGTAGCATAACGATAGCATAATCATGGGTGTCTAACATGAGGAGAGGGCTCTCCCTTATAAAGGAAATTATGGAGGTGAGAGGCTTCTCACAACCAATATGAGATAATAGAACTTGATCCATGTGAGACAAAATTCCACCAATGAGAAAAGAGGAGTGGTTTAGAAGAAAGTGGTGATCCATGTGAGACAAGATTCCACCAATTAGAAAAGAGGAGTGGTTGAGGAGAAAGTGGAAAGATAAATCCCACTTAGATAACATTTTTAAGTGTAGAGAAATTAAATAAAAAGAATTTATTTTATTTCCTTTTTTCATCAAAAGAGATATTTAAGTGGGATTTTTATTTAATTAAAAGGGAGCAAGTTCTTTTTAATTAAATAGAAGATATTTAATTAAATTAAAAGAGAGGTTTTTCTCTTAAATTAATTAAATGTGGATGAATTGTTTAATTAAAAGAGAGGTTTTCTTTTAATTAAATGGGGATTTTATTTTATTTAATTAAAAGAGAAGATTTTCTTTTAATTAAATAAGACTTGGAATAAAATGATCAATCTTAGAAATGAAATAAATTAAATTTGATCAAGAAAATTGATTTGAATATATTACAAACCATTGATTCAGAAAATTTGATAAATTGAATAATGGGGGCCCATAGTCTAGGCGACCATTTTTGGGTGCATACACCTCTAAGCATCATCAAATCTTCTATTGTGTTCTACACTTTCAATCCTCAACTTGATATTATATTTATATCTTACACATTGTCAAGTTGACTTGAATACAACTTAGAATACTTAATATTCATCTTCTCAGTCAACTAGAACCAACAACTAAATCAATTGACCTCAATATGCCAAAACTAGAAAATCATTTGTTAGTTGACTAGGTTCGGTAGACACTAACTTAGAAACAATTTTACTATGTTAACCAAGTGAACTTGGCTAATACTATAGATTTAAAAAGTTCCTTTGGTAAACAAGTGAGCTTAGTTAACACTGGTTCCATCCAACATTTCTTCATTAATCAAGTGAGATCGGTTAACACTCAACTTTTGCAAACTTTCATTTGATGACTAAGTAAACTCAGTAGACACTATCTTTTGAACTAGGAAAACTTAGCAATGCTCAAAAAAAATAGGAAACTATCTTCATCACCCAAGTAAGCTCTACATACACTAACTAGTAATGATATGACATTTTGTGTATCATCAAAGACAATAGACAATTGAACAATTATTTTCAACAATCTCCCTCTTTGGCATTGATGGCAACACAACATGTCATAATATAATGAAAATTTTAGAGAAATAATAAATTAAGGAACATATACTTAGTTTCATTCTGATTCTCATCCTTGAGAACTCCCTTTATTAGTGTGAACTCCCTTTTCCTTTAGTTTCTCCCTCTATTAGCAAAAATCTGACTTCAACATCTTCTTCTAATAGAAAACTTTCCCTCTTTGATATCAAACCAAGTTCTCCTTCTTTGACATCACTATAAGTAATACAATTTCCATGAGATATGACAAAAACTTCTCCCTCTTTGACATCTCATGCCAAAGACAATATTCAATGGATATCAATGTACCTCATGTACTAATTCATTTGTAATATGCCTTGTCAATACTACATCAACTATCTCATCTTCAACATGCTCTAGTTGATAGGACCCCTAGCTTACCTCTTAGATACAAAAATACATCCTTAGGTAATGGCTTAGTGAATATATCTGAATTTTATCTCTATTATTCATATATTCTAATCATACATCTTTATCTTGTACCAATTCTCTCAAAAAATTATATTTAATAACAATTTGCCTTGTTTTGGTATGCATCACAGGATTCTTGGATATATTAATTGCATTGGTATTATTATAGAAGATAACCACTTGATCTTTGATCTCTATCTTCATACCTACCAACAATTGCTTGAACCAAACAATATTGGAATAATTAAATATTGTTGCCCATATTCTGCTTCTACTATGGACTGAGAAATATAATTTTGCTTCTTGCTTGTCCAAGATACTAGTCTTTTACTAAGAAAGAATGCTCCACCACTTGTGCTCTTTCTATCATAAAAAATTCATGCTCAATCAACATTTGTGAATGCTTTCAAATCCAAATTGCCTCTATTTTGGTACCATAATCCATAATATTTAGTACCTTTCAGATATCTTATGATTCTCTTGATTTCTATCATGTGATTTTCTTTGGGATTTGTTGATAATCTTGCCACCATTACCAATTGCTAATGCAATATCAAGCCTTGTGTGCACTATATACTACAATTTTCCAATCATTTATCTATATGTGGTTTGATCTACCTCTTTGGAATCATCATTTTTAGAAATAATATGTCTAGTAGACATAGGTGTTCCAACTGGTCTTGAATCTTCCATTACAAACTTTTTTAGTATCTCCTTGGTATATTTGGATTGAGTAATGTAGATACCATTTTTCTTCTATTGGATCTACTATCCAAGAAATTATTTTATCTCTCCAAACATGGACACCTTAAATTATTTACTCATCTCTACTAAAAATTCCTTGCATAAATCATCATTTCCTATAAATAAAGTGTCATGCACAAATATTTCTACCAACACAATCTTCTTGTCTACTCCTCCTTTGATATACATATTGTTGTTATTATTTGTTCTTTGAAAACCAATTTTTATCAAGTAGTTATGAAATTTTTCATACCAAGCTCTGGGAGCTTGCTTGAGACCATACAATGCTTTGTGTAATTTTCAAACCATATCTCTTTTTCTAGGATCTATAAAACCTTTAAGTTGTTCTATGTAGATTTTCTCATCAAGAATTTCATTCAAGAATATAGATTTTACATCCATTGATAAACTTTAAATCCTTTGTGTATTGCATAGGCTAGTAAAGTTCTAACACCTTCTAACATTGCAATAGGAGAAAAAATTTCACCATTATCAATACCTTCTTCTTGAGAATAACCTTTACAAACTAACCTTGCTTTGTTTCTCAAAACTTTTCCATCTTCATTTAACTTATTTTTGAATATCCACTTTATGCTAATTATATTTTTATCCTTGGGTCTATGAACAAGAGTCCAAGTCTTATTCTTCTCTATCTATTATTTCTTCATTCATAGCTTCAATTCAAATTTTATTATCCAAAGCATCTTTAACATTTCTAGGTTCAAATTCAGCAAGCAAACATGTACCTTTCAATTTATTTCCTGTCATTGTTTCATCTGACTTGTCTCTAATGATCTAATCAGGCACATGGTGTCTTTTGACATATCTTGCTAACATAGGTACTTTGGATTTGAAATTCATTTCACTAACCTCTTCATGATCCCCTATATCAAGCTTGGATCCCACTGTCTATGACTCGGGTCCATCTGGCTCAATTTTCTATAGCAATAGCTTGGTAGCTTTTGTGTATGACTCAAGTCCTTAATTTTGACTTTCTATAGTCCTCAGGTTCATAATAAATAAACTTTCTATAGTCCTCAGGTTCTTTACTACTTTCCTCTTCACTCTTTTCTACAAATTCATCAATTCTCACATGTGCACTTTCTATGATCCTATGAGTAGTTAGATTCAAACAATTGTAAGCTTTACTTCTATAGGAGTATCCTAGGAATATGCCTTCATCACCTTTGACATCAAATTTACCTTTCCTAGATGCCTTCAAGATATAAAATTTGATACCAAATACTTTCAAGTAGCTTACATTAGGTTTGTATCCATACCATTGTTCATAAAGAGTTTGATTTGAGTCTTTCTTCAAATATACTCTATTTAAGGTATGCACTATAGTACTAATTGCTTCCTTCCAGTATTTTATTTTAACACTATTTTCTATCATTAAGGTTCTTGCACAATCCTTGATGGATTTGTTCCTTCTTTCTGCTGAGGTGTACCAAGAGCTAATACTTGTCTCTTAATTCATTTTTAAATGTAGAATTTATTGAGTTCATTGGAATGAATTCACCACCTCTGTCTAGTCTTAAACATTGTAGCTTCTTTCCAGTTTCTTTCTCTACCCTTGCCAAATATCACTTGAATTTTTGAAAAGCTTCAAATTTTTCTTTTAGATACATTATAGTTATCATTCTGCAAAAATCATCAACAAATGGATTAAAATACTTATCTCCATTGTAACTCTCTATTCCAATAGGCCCACATAAGTCTATATGTACTAGCTCTAAGACTTCTTCTAAATGATAGTCTTTGCTTTTGAAACTTGTCTTTGCCATCTTACAAATTTGACAATTTTTGCATAGACCCATATCAAGTTTCCTTAGACTAGGAATACCTCTTATTCTTCTATTTTTTCTTATTTTGATTAGATTATTAAAGTTTACATGACACAACCTTTTAGTCCATAACCAACTTTCTTCTACTTGAGGAATAAAATATGAACTTTCACTGAGATCAAGGTAGAATAGGTTACCTTTTATTTGTTTTCCAGACCTAATCAGATTACCTTTTCCATCTAGTAGCTTGGCCTTCCCATTCATGAATTCCACCTTAAAACCAATGTTATTCAACTATGCCACACTTAGTAGATTATTCTTTAATCTTTCAACTCAATAAGCATTGTCACATCTAAGTTCATTGGTTAGTGAGATACAACCTTTTCCCTTTATGTAACAAGGCTCATTATTTCCAAATCTCACACTACCACCATCATAATGTTCATGTGTTCAATTTTTTTTTTATCACCAGTCATATGATATGAGTAGCCACTATCAATAATCCATGTATTATTTTTACTATCATGAGAGATAAGTACCATTTTATCTCCTTTATCATTAGATTCATCTCTTACAACAATATAAACCATTTCATCATTTTCACTACTATCTGAATCTTTAGCTATAAAACAAGATTATTTACCTTTGTCATTGTAGTCCTTGAATTTTTTGAAATCCTTCTTGTCTTTGTATTTTTGTGCTTCTTTTAATCTTTGTCTTCTCTCTCTAGGAACCTTGAAACAATGTGTCTAACTTCTTCACAAGAGAAACATATTAGAGGAATCTTGCCTTTATACTTTCTTTTGCCTTTGAGATACCTTCTTGCAAGAAATGCTTCAATGGTTTCAAGATCACTACTAGAATTATATTCTTCTTCACTTTCAAATTTTTTTCTTTTAGATATTTTAGCTTTCTTCTTGAGTGATACCTTGGCTTCAAATGCATACTCAAGATTAGTAGAACTAGGAGTATAATTATCATAGTTATCTAGTTCAAATGTTGTCAATCTTCCCACTAGAGCATCAAAAGTTATATTGTTATTTGGATCACATCTCATCTCTTGAATACAAGACACTCTGATTGCATAGATAGGAAGAAGGGTTTTGATTACCTTGCTTACCACTATTACATCTTCAATTGTTCCTCCAAAGGCTTTGAGAGCACTAACACTAGTTTTGATTCTTTCAACATATTTTGCAATGTTTTCATCCTGTCTCATTTCATCTAATCAAATTGTCCTCTAAGACTTTCATCTTTGGCTCTCCTTACATTTTCACCTCCTCCATAGATGGATTTTAGCTTGATCTAGAATTCATAAGAAGTTCCACAATATTTGACCTCATCAAATTTGACATAGTTGAGAGATGAAGCAATATCAATCATCATGATATTATGACTCTTCTCTACAATTTCTTCAATAGTCATAGTTCCTATAGGAGACTTGTATTTGGCATCTAGATATTTTATTCTTGAATCTCCAATGGTTTCCAAGTGTAGCCTCATGAGTTCTAGTCATGCCTTGAATTTATCTATGTTTAGCTTTGGGATCTCCCTTCTATAAGACATCCTAATCTTTAGCTTAGGTCTTTGAAACCTTTTCTACAAGCACCAAAAGCTCTTATACCAATTGTTGAAAATATAAGAGGAGTAACTGAGAGGGGAGGGGTGAATTAGTTCTCAAGTCCCTTAGATGTCAATACATATTAGAACTCTAATTAAATTATATTATGTTGTAACTCGGCAAACACACATTCACTCAGTTTATACTATCAAATGTTAGAACTTGACAATAACTAAATATACCAAACTTAATGTGATTAACATTAAGATTAACCATGGGTGCTCTTATAGTTTTTGAATTAGCGGGGTCATTTTTAGGCAGAAAATTGGTTAGGGAGAATCTGCCCGGAGGTACAGACCCTGGAGGAACTATGGGGGGGCTTGGGAAGATTGCTAGGTTGAGTTTCATGTCCTATGAGAATGATGTTTTGTCTGGACATGTTTCAAACACCTTTTGTGGGGTCTGTGATCTGCCCTTGGATTTTTCCTTCGTATCCCATGTGTTGGGTCAGGATAAAGAGGAAAAGAAAGATAATGTGGAATCAAATAAAGTTTATTCCTCTATTGGAGAGAAGACGGGGTCCTCAGATCAGAAGAGCTAGTCTTCACTTTTCGGCAGGAAACCTATTGGAAAATCTTCTTTCCCGCCGGTGACTTCGAAAACTAGTTGGGAGAAAGGTGAGTTCCAAGTTTTTATCCCTAATCCCTTAGTTGATTTCTCTTTTTGCTCCATGGATTTTACGCTGGTGGGTAAATTTCTGGGGGCAAGACCAGATATTGATTCTCTAAGGATAATGATTAAGAGGAAATGAGCTATTCATGGGGAAGTGGATATTGCTCCCATGCTGAATGGTTTCTTTCTATTTATTTTTAACTGTAAGGAAGATATGGAAATGGTTCTTTATGGAGGCCCTTGGCCTTTTGGAAAAAGCTCTCTTACTATCAAAAAATGGGAGTCTAATATGGTTTTATCTGACTCCTTCTTCCTTACTACACCTATTTGGGCCAGACTTCCTGGTCTTCCTCTTGAATTCTAGCATGAGGACATTTTAAAGGGTATTGCCAGCTCTTTTGGTGAATTGGTGGCTCTGGATAATGCTACAGCGACCAGATCCAAACTCCATAGTGCTAGATTGTATGTGAAGGTGGCGGATCTGAATCATCTCCTAGACAAAGTGGAATTAATCTCTAAGCTTGGTAAGAAAACCCAAGAAATATTTTTTGAAGATCTTCCTAATGCTTGTTATGCTTGTAAGAAGCAGGGTCATTTAGTTAAAAATTGTCCTTCCAAGAGAAAAAATCTCTTCAGTACTGAGAAGGTAGAAAATAAGACTAAGGTTCAGCTAAAGAAGGTTTGAAAACCTAAACATGTCCAGCCTACAGAGAAGAAAGAGTATGAGAATGCAAAAGTTCCACCAAAGATTGTGGATACTAGTTCTAAGCCTCTTCTTGAGGATGGGTCTAGGATCATGTTTGATACAGAGAAAAAGAACTCTGAAAAAGAAGTGATTGGCTTGCAACTTGATCCCATTTTACCTGAACAAGGAATAGATGAGCTGTCAAACTTATCAAAGCAAATTGTTCTCTATCGAAAGATAGAGGATAAATGGGGTGATCAGGATGAGAAGTTTGAGCTTGAGAAAGGAGAATTCTTGGCTGAATTAGGGGCCCATAGTGAGGAAAATCCAACTCATTCCAGAGAGTTGCAGGCTTTTGACCCTATTTTTTCACAGGACACTTTTATAAAGGACCCTCCTATCCTAGAAGTTGTTAAAGAAGATGGAGGTATCTCACAGCTTAAACTAAACTCAAGGAAAAGGGCTGAAAAAAAGAATAATATAAAGGGGGTCAAGACTCGAAGAAATAAACTTGATTCACATACTAAAGTGAATCCCAAAGCCTTGAGTTCAGTAAAATCTGGTAAAAAATTAGATCAGCAGGTCAAGTTGAAACCAGATGTTGGATCCCTGGATGGACGTGGAAGAAAATCTTCTAAGAAAACTAGGGAGATAGAAAGCTTGCAGAATATTGTTGATGGTTGTCAAGCAACTATTCTGGATTATAACCCTAAAAAATGGAAATGAAAATTATTACCTGGAATATTAGGGGGTTGAACAGTTATCATAAACTAGATATTGTTAGGAATTTTGTTAGAGAACAGAAACCTGATTTTCTTCTACTATAGGAAACAAAGATGAACAAAGAGAAAGCAGAGAAAATAAAAGCTTTTAAAAATTACTCTTTAAATGCTAGTAGTTCAGAAGGTGCTTCAAGGGGAACCCTGATGCTATGGAAAAAAAATTGCTTTGCTGGGACAATTTTGAGTGCCAATAAATACTTTATGATTTCTAAAATTACTAGTGCTGATCATAATGAGGACTGGTATATTGTGAATATATATGCGCCCAACATGAAAAGCCAAAGGAAGAAGGTTTGGGACTCTATATCCAACTTTAAAAGTATAGATTACTCTGGTCGATCGATAATCATGGGAGACTTTAATGTCCCTCTTTATGATCATGAAAAAATGGGAGGTAATGTTACCCAGCTTGAAGGAAGAATGGACCTAAGGGAGTTTATTAACAAAGAGGGTCTATTGGATATGGATCTTCATGGCATTCAATTCACTTGGAGTAATAAGAGAATTGGTAATGATTGTATTTAGGCTAGGCTTGATCGTGCTCTTATCTCTCTGAATTGGTCTAAAGATTTCATTTGCAAACTAGAAGCTCACCAGAAAATTGGTTCTGATCATTTCCCTCTTATCTTCTCTACTATTAAGGTTAGTTTGAAGAGGAATTTTCCTTTTAGATTTGAAAAAATGTGGATGAAGCACCCTCAATTTGAAAGAAAAATGGAAGAATGGTGGAATATCAAAATTGATGGTACTGCTCTCTTCAGAGTGACTTCTAAACTTAAAAATGTCAAAAAGAAAGTTAAAATTTGGAACAAAAATTGCTTTGGGAACATCTTTGAGGATAAGTCTATTTTGAAAGAGGAGATCCAAAATATTCAGGATAAAATTCAGAAGGAGGGATACACCCCTGACCTTCTTTTAGAAGAAAATGATAAACTGTCTCAATACCATGACATCATAACTAAAGAGGAGATCTACTAGAAGCAAAGATCTAGATTGATATGGCTGACTAAAGGAGATAAAACTACCAAATTTTTCCATCTATCCACGCTAAAGCATAGAGCCAAATCTCACATTTCACATCTTATGTAGGGAGATTTGAAGATTAAGGAGGATAAGGACATCATGGATGAAATGGTGATTTTTTTCTCAGGGCTAATGTCAGTGGACCCCTTCATCAATTTGGAACATTAGGATGAGTTTCTTAGAGTGATCCCCACTCTGGTTTCTAAGGATTAGAACAAATTGTTAAGCTTAATTCCTAAGAATGATGAAATTTTCAAAGCTGTTTGTTCTCTAGGAGGAGATAAAGCTCCTGGTCCTGATGGTTTTCCCATGTTTTTCTTTCAAAAATTTTGGAAACTTGTTGGAAAAGATGTTTGTGATGCGATGAAGGAATTATTTGGGGCAAAACAAATGCTGAAGGAAGTTAATTCCACCTTCTTGTGCCTGATCCCTAAGAAAATTGGAGCTGACTTGCCTAACCAGTTTAGGCTGATTAGTCTTTGTAATTCTCTATATAAAATTATATCCAAAGTTCTTACTTCAAGACTGCTTCTGGTGACCCCTTTGCTCATTGCTGACCAACAAAATGGCTTCACTCTAGGTAGACAAATCCTCAATTCTATTATTTCGGCTCATGAGAATATTCATTCCGTATCTTGTTCTAACAATCAAGGATTTGTAATGAATGTGGACATTGCTAAGGCTTATGATAGAGTTGATTGGTCTTTCCTCTCTAATATTTTGCTTGCCTTTGGCTTTGATAAGAAGGTTGTTAGACTGATTCATCAGTTAATCTCTTCTTCTTCTATTGTTGTACTGGTTAATGGTAGCTCTTCTCTCTTTTTTAATCCCTCTCGGGGATTGAGACAAGGGGACCCTCTTTCCCCTATCCTTTTTGTTATTATGGCTGATTGTTTGGGGAGGTACATTGGGGAATCCAGAAATTTGAAGCAAGCTTTAAATCTTTTTTCCTCAGCTTCTAGTCAACTGGTTAACTAGAATAAAAGTGCTATGTTTTTTCTCAATACCCCCATTCTTAGACAACATAAAATTGCCAAAATCCTTGGTTGTTTGATTGGTTCTCTCCCTTCTTCCTATCTGGGTCTTCCTTTAGGATTGAAGGTTCCAGATTCCTTCTGGGAAGACCTCATTAACAAATTCAGCAAGAAGTTAGCAGGTTGGAAAGGGAACCTTTTAAGTTAGGCTAGTAAATTAATTCTTCTTAGAGCTTCTCTCCAAAGTATACCAATTTTTTCCTTAAGTCTCTTCAAAATCCCCACTAAATTTTCTAAGGCTATTGATAAAATTCAAAGGGATTTTTTATGGACTGGTTCAGAGGAAAAAAAGAGAATACCTTTAATTGCCTAGGATCATGTTTGTAAACAAGTTAGGGAAGGTGGTCTGGGTATCCGAAAAATCAGAAGCATGAATCAAGCTCTTCTAGCTAAACAAGGATGGTGTGTGTTCCATGAGAAGAAAGAATGGAGTACCATTTGGAAACACAAGTACCTCTTTAATTCTATTTCTCTTCCTGATTTCTTCTCCTCTGCTAATGTTATTCATCCCTCCTCAATTTGGGGAGTTGTGCAGGGTACTAAGAAAATGCTTGGAGAAGGGTGCTCTTGGAAAATTGGCAATGGGTCTAGGGTGAGTTTTTGGGAAGATGTCTGGCTTAAGGATCATCCCCTGATTGAAGATGTTCAAGATCTAAATCAAGTTGACTTATGCAAGCAGAGATATGGTACTCTTGTTAGACATTATTGGCAGAATCATTCTTGGGTTAATTTGAAGGACATTGATCAAAGTTTCTATCACATCCAATTATCTCTCAATGTTGTTTCTCTCCAACCTTCTTTTGAGGATGAGATTATTTGGTATGCTGATTCTAGTGGGCAATACAAGGTTTCTTCTCTCTTTGCTTCAAAGGAGAAAGAAAATCATCCTTTCTGGTCTCAGGCTTGGATTAAGGGTCTCATTCCTAAAATTAATTTCTTCTTTTGGGTCCTGCTTCAAAATAAAATTTTGACCCTTGATAACTTGCAGAAAAGAGGTATAAATTTGGTGAATAGGTGTATTTTATGTAAGAATAGTTTTGAAGATAGAGACCACCTATTTTTGAACTGCTCTTATTTCCAGATGGTTTGGACTAAGATCCTAAGGTATTGGAACTTGACTTGGGTTCATCATAACAATGTGGAATCTTCTTTTAAAAGATGGAAATGCCTGTCCAAGAATTCTAATGTTCAATTTCTATGGAAAATTACTCAGCCTCATCTCTACTGGGGTATTTGGAAAGAAAGGAATAATAGAATTTTTAGAAATAGAGAGGCTCTTGGATGGGTGATTGGTCAGAATATTATTAGAGCTTGTAAGGAGAATTTTAGATCTCTGAAAATTTCTGATCAAACCTTTCCTATTGATAATCCTATGTTTCCTGAAAACCCTAAGACTCAAACTGACAACCCAAGATTGAATGTCACCTGGAGTTCCCCTCCAAATGGTTGGATAAAAAGAATTTTTGATGGTGCTGCTAAGGGAAATTCGGGGAGTGCAGGTTATGGAGGTGTGTTGAGAGATCATATGGGAATAGTTAAAGATGCTATTGCTATCCCTATAGGTCAAACTAATAGTCACATTGCTGAAGCTACGACGGCCCTTTATACTATGAAAATTGCAGTGGATTTGGGATGTCCAAAATTATGGTTGGAAGGTGACTCTTTAAATATTATTAATATCCTTAATAATAAAAGTTCTATCTCATGGTCGATAGAGGCCACTATCAAGGAGATTAAATACCTTATTCAAAAATTTGAAAAAGTTGTCATATCTCATACCTTTTAGGAGGCCAACGGTGCTGCTGATTGGGTTGCCAACTATGCTGTCCTAACGGGGCAAATGGTGAGATGGACTGATGAATTAACTAATCAAGTTGATCTCAAAGTTATTACTCATTATGAAGCTATTCATGCGAAGGTGGGTAAGATTTGATAAGATTGGAAAGTTAATGATTTCATGGAGTGATAAAATTATTGCCAGATTTCCTTCCCCTATGAAGTACACTCAAATGAATGCGACGTGGTGTTCGCACATTTCTTCGAACAAAGGTGTTTCTTTTGGTGGGAAGAAAAATAGATTTCTTTCTAACCCTCTCTTTCTTTGCATTTGGTTTTTTTGTTTTGAATGTGTTTATTATTCTTTGCTGATGGGGGGCAAACTGCACAAACAAGAACCAAAAAATTGTGAGGCATGGAAGGCTCGCAAGGATGTTTGGAAAATTATGCAGAAAGGAAATGTGACTCGTTACATGGAGCAACTCAATGGTTTTAAGCCACACATCACTACGACTTTCTTTAAGAATTGGTCCAATGACAAAGTCACTCTCCATGGTGTGACTGTGAAACTCACAGAGGAGTTTATTGCTGAGATCACGGGGCTTCCTACGGTGGGCATAAAATTCACCAAGAAAACTAGTATTTCAAATGCTGCCTACAAAAAGTTTCCAAAAATAGAAGAAGAGGAGAAGCTTCTGGAAAAGAATGGTGATTTCTTTGATGCAAACCAGATAAAGGAGATTTGGAGGGATGTTCTCTGCTGCATCCATGAGTATTTCATACTTGATGGAAGAAATAAAAGAGTTCATAAATGTCATTTTGTTTTTTTAAATCATTTCAGATATAAAGATAGAATTTCGTTCCCCTTCTTTTTGCGGTTTTCTTTACTTAATAGTTTAGAAGCCCATACGAAAAAGGAATCCAGACCCATTCTTCATGAAGGTCTGATCCTTCTTATTGAGGGATATTGTAAAAGCAAGCACATTGCCTCTACTCCCTCTAAGGACAAGAAGAAAGAGCCCATTAAGAGTAAGAAGGGTGACTCTATTAAAGGTAAAGAAAATGCCCTGAATTTGAAACCCTCTACCTCTCAAGTTCTTGAGGATGAGGAGCCTAAGACTGAGAATTTGGAAAGCTGTGAGAATTGGAAACCTGAGGATGAGGATGATACTAAAACTAGAGAGCTAAGTTCTAATTTGGATGGGTATCTAGAGACTGAAGATAATAATGAAAAAGGAAAAGAGGAAAACAATAGTGAAGGTAATTTTGAATAGAGTAAATCTAATAATGAGGGTAACTAGTTTATTTCTAGTGGGGGTAATAAAGTGGAAGATAACAATGTCGGAAATCCTGCTGAGAAGAATAAGGAGGAACATATGGCTATTACTGCTTCTCCTATTAAGAGGATAGAGGAAGAAAAAAGGAAGGACTCTGCTCATCCTGAGGACAATGTTGAGGGTCGAAAGGAGGATCAAATGGAAATGGAGGATATCAATGAAAATATCTACTCCCCCCCACATGAGACTACTGAAGATGATTGTGACGATATGAAGAGGAACACCATGCTTACCTTCCTACATTCTGCTAAGGAGAAAGCTGACACCAGTCTCAAGGTTGATTCTTGGATCTACAATGAAATAATGGGTTTGAAGAAAAAGGTGGAAATTCTACAACATAACCTAGATACTACCAATGCTAAACTTAGTCATATGGAAGGATAGATGGGAGACATCCCTAACAAACTTAATAACTATGAGCAGAACCTCACAATGTTAATCAAGGATAGTACCACTAAAATGGAACAGGTCACCTCGAGTATTTGGGCAGCCGCTGCTAACCTGGGTAAAAGGGCGAATGAAGATATCATTTTGGCTGAGGGTCTGAGCAAAAGAACTAGGCAGAGCTTGAGGAAGAGTGCTATAAAAGCTACTACTACTATGGATGTTGTTTCCACTCAAGAGACTACTGCTATTGGCAAGGAAGTAGCTAAAATGATCTTGGAGCTGCAATAGTGGCACTGGGGCGGGTTCTTTGGATTGGTGCCTATCTGGTTTTGGTCACTGGTTGGGGTCTCTGGTCCTAGTTTCTATTTTTTTATAGTTTAAACTGTTTGTGGTTCCAGGTCCCTGTAAAACCTAGGTTAGTTTTTTTTTGGACTTTTCTAGTGGTTTCAGGTCCCTGTAAAACCTGATTTTGATACTGTTCTTCAGTTTGTTGCAGGTTTTTTCCTGGTTGGACTGTATTGCTTTATCTTTCTATTTTTTGTTAAAGGGTTTCGAGGTCCCTTCAAAACCTTCTTTTACCATAATCTAAAACATTAAGATTAACTTATTTACATACACATTAAAAAAAAAAGGATGAACACAAGTGACACCAAATTTTAACATGAAAACTCAATTTGGGAAAAAAATACCAATTGCAACTAGTTACTAATTTTCACTCTTCTGAAGTGAGCCTTGTTGGGAGCCAACCTTGTTAAAGGTTACAAAACACACTAGTATATGTGACCCTATTAGAGGATTTAATCACCCTATTAGGAGTGGCCTTGCTAGAGGTCTTTAGACACTTCAATATAGAAATGCCACCTTGTTAGAGGATTTACAAATAGTTGTTAAGCCAACTCTATTAAGAGATTTAGATTATTGATACAATGGTTAGAGAGTAACAATAAAATGACCTAAAATTTGATGCAACTAATTTTTTTATTATAGATCTCAATTCTAGCTTGTGTACTTTATCCTTCCTAATTGAATGTATCTTTTCTCAACAAGGATATTTTTCTTATCCTTCTACTTCGCTTCCTCTAAGCATCATCAAATCTTCTATTATGTTCCACACTTTCAATCCTCAACTTGACCTTATATTTATATCTTACACATTGTCAATTTGACTTGAATATAACTTAGAATACTTTACATTCATCTTCTCAGTTAGCTAGAACCAACAACTAAATCAATTGAACTCAATATGCCAAAACAAGAAAATCCTTCATTAGTAGACCTTGCTTGGTAGATACTAACTAAGAAATAATTTTCCTATGTTAACCAAGTGAACTTGGTTAACACTACATATTCACAAAATTCCTTTTGTAAGTAGTTAATACTAGTTCCAGCCAACATTTTCTTCATTAACCATGTGAGCTTGGTTAACACTCAAATTCTACAAACCTTCCTTTGATAATCAAGCAAACTTGGTAGAGACTGTCTTCTGAACTAGGAAAACTAAGGAATCCTCGGTAGACACAGGAAATTGTCTTCATCACTTGAGTGATCTTGGCATACACTGACTGAAAATGAAAACTCAAAAATCATTGGTAGATACAGGAAACTGTCTTCATAACTCGAGTGAGCTTGGCATACACTGATTGGAAATGATATGATATTTTGTGTAACATCAAAAACAATACACAATTAATCAATTGCTTCCAATAGTTAAATTAAGTGATGATTATGAAATTTTTTTTTACAAAACTCTAAATAGATGTTAAAATTCCTCAAGGGAAAAAAATGTGTCAATCTACATGCCTTTGCTCCAATAGTCTCAAGGTTTTCAAGGCTTACACATGCTCAAATTTCCAAGTGGGTTTATATTTACCTAAAATTTCTTTAAGATGTACTAGAGGATGTAACATCTATTGGGAATGAAGAAATTAAAGAAGTTTGAAGTTATTTTCATTTTTTAATTTAATATTTTGTTATGCATTTAGAAATTAGTTAGTTATAATTATGAAGAGGTTTGAAGCTATGTTGCACCTTTTCATTTTCATGACAAAAGCACAAAGACCTCTATTTAAGAATCAAAAGTTTTAAAAGCATGATAGAAGATAATAAATTTTTAGTACAATATAGTATGTTGGTTTATAGAAAATACATTATGAAGTAACTTTAATTTTTATGCAATTACTTGCTTGGATATGCAACTAAACTAATCTACTATATTTCCTTATAAATGAAGTTAATATAATGATGTTTTCTTTACATCTAATTTGGCATCTATTTTTCTAATTTCCCATGTTCTTCATTGTCCCTTTTATTCTATTCTATTATTTTTATGCATTAGACTAATGCATGATCTTGATTATTAGATATTTTTTATACCCTGCTATGTTATCTATCTAATTGGTCTCCTTTGGTTAGGGTTAAAATCATTTAGAATAGGACTTGCATTTATATATTCTATGTCAAGTAGTTAGTGCAGTGCACACTATCTCTAGAGGTTTCATGATAAGATTATGGGGGGGTTGAATTTAGTCTTCCCAATTGGGTTAAGGACATATCTTTCCATTCTTCTTGTAAGTTGACATATACATTTGCAGATTGGTGAAATTCTACTCATAAGTATTGTATAAGTTCATTTTTAATATTTTATTCACATTCAAAGAATTCACACATTTGATTTCTCCTTGAGAAAAAACTTGAGAACTCAAGTGTATTAGTTATGAAATCTATAAAAGCCAACCTCAACCTAACCTCAAGGATTGAGATAAAGATATACCCACCAAGGTCCACATAGCATGAACTGTGGAGATTAAATTATTAAGTTTTAGTCTCCAAAGTTGGCCAATATTGTGTTGAGATTCCCAACTTGGAGCAGGAAAGGCTCATAGAGTTCAATGAACATTTTTTTAAGAACCAAAAGATTGGCAACTCTATTGGGCACAATTGTTCACAATTTAGGTTGTGAAGTTAGCCACAGTTTCAAGTTTTGCAGGTCAAAATAGAGAAGAAGGAAGTAGTTTTATTTAAAGTACACTCTACTAGAGAGAAGAACCCATAAGATCCAATGCTAATTTTTGTCATATATGGTGGTAACTCTATTTAAAATATTTAGTGATTTTTTTAGAAACTCAAAGAAATAAAAGTTTTTATTATTTATACATCACAAAGAAACCATTAATACTTAATGGTATGATTTGAACCATTAGATCTTAGAAAATTCATCTACAAATCAGATGGATTATACTCAACTTTAATCAATGATGTACCAAGGTTTTATGGAGGATGGAAAAAATTAGTAAACCATCTAAATACATTCTATGGTTTTATAAATAAAAATTAGATATATAATGAAGGTAGTATCATGATAATTTTTGCTAGATCATTGAGACGGGATTCCAAGATTGAATATGAAGTTTTAACTTCTAGGAACATCTCATCATGGGTACAACTAGAAAAATGGCTTATTTATACTTTTCAAGATGATATCATAGGAAATTAGAGCTATGAATGAAATATCTTAGATGATTCTCAAACTAAACACACTCAAGAAAGAAATCAATTCATGGAAAAATTAAAAGAAACTCTTGATAAAGATAGAATTTTAAAAATTAATGGAGGCTAAGCATAAGAATAATGTTCCAAAAAATGATGTAGTTTTTCACAAATGAATGATATATTATATGATGAGATGGCCTTTGATAATGGAAAAGATGGGTGATCTAGAGTATGATGAAATTGACTTTGATAATGATCACCTACAATAACATGACCTCTACACAGATGAAGTTCAACATTCTAACTACTTTAGAACTAAAGCTTGGGATCAAATAGGAATTAGTTTGATGGAAAATCATTGCAAAAAAAAATATTATAAGACAAATAAATGTAACCTTGTGTACAAGAAAAAATTTAAAGTTAATAAACATAAGAAAAGAGGTAGTAAAATTTTATTTCTTGCAAACAATATTTGGAATACCTCACATACCTAGAATACATTTGTGATGAAGAAAATGTTAACATAAAGAATATATTATCAAAAAGAGACAATGAGATGTTGAAGGTTCTCAAAACATACGAATCCTTCCATTTATACATAATAATAAAAATTTACTGAGCAACCAAAATATACTTACAAGATACATAAAAGGGAGATACATAACCAATATACTCAAGGAAGGAATGATGTTGCATAAATAAATAAAAATCATTGACAAAGGTAGATATTAAATTTCATGGTATGTTCCTCTAGAAGATATCTTGGATCTCATCCTGCCTCGATTAGACATGTGTCCCCAAAAAGAGGCATAGGTAGATCCTCAAAAAATATTTTCTCAAATGGTAGATATTTAATCCTTTTTTTGTCATCTTGGTGAGAGGAATTCAAGATGGTTGCAAAGTAGAAAAGTATTGGTACTTTGGAGAAGAAAAAATGTATGGCTCGCAAAGTTGCAATAAATTTTCTATTTCAAAAGGTAATTTTAGAGGTCTTTGAGATAGAGATTTATCACTATTTTGATAATGACTAAAAAAGAAGTTCCAAAATCGTGATTTTGGAGGACCATTTGGAAATTCCTTCTGAGGTACCAAAATTGTGTTATTTTAGAAATGGCTTCAAATGTAATATTCAAAAAGGTGAAAATGACTTCTCAAGGTTTTAGAAGGCCAAACCATTAATTTAATGACTTAAAGTACAAGTCAAGTACTCAAAGATGTGACAACATGGATGATTTATTGTTGGAAACTTAGAATTGGAATAATTGCTTTTTTTTTCATTGATGTCAAATCTATTGATAAGACATATTGCTACCTAATATAAATGTCATATATATTTGATTGATGAAGAGGATTTGAGAAGTTTCTCATAACAATAGTACCTACAGGAAAGGTTGAGTTATGAAAAGGAAGTTATAATGGATATTTGATTAGATAGACTTTGATAAAGCAAAGTGATTGTTTATGTTAAGAAAGCTAATCCAAGATGAGCAATAGAGTAAAATGCTAAGGAATGTCAAGTAATCCTAGTGTTAACTCAGCTATAGTTAGTACCGAGAAAATCTAGTGTTGACTAAGCATCAATATGACTGAGTGAGACACTTGATGCTGAACCAAAAATATTTACAATGACTGAGTAATTTAGTGATGAATAAGTGTTAGAATCTAGATTTTTTTGTGTGACAAAATGAGAATGAATTTGAGGAAATCATGAGATCAAGTTGAGATAGTTGATTTCTTTAGAGATGTAAACTATGTTGAAGATAAGATTAATGAGTTGGAACATTAAATTCAAGGGAATAATTAGGTAAAGACCTAATAGATGGATTCTAGAAAAGTTTCTAGAAGAAGGTCAAGAAGATAGACAAATACAATGAATCAAATTAAACCTAATCATAAACCCTAAGATCTAAGTGGATGTAGAAAATAGTAAAGCATTAATTTCCTTTTTAAAGAGATAAAGAGCCAAATAATTGGTAATGTGTATATGCATATGTGTGAAGTGCAAGCGTATGTGAAAAGAGACATATAGAGCAAGATTAATTAGAAACACACAAGTGTGAGTGAATGTGAAGCTAAAGGAGAAAGCTTACAAAGATAATGATGATGTTGATAAGTGAATATGAGTAGAAGGATTAAGTGTTGTTGAGAAGAGTAGACTAATTGCTTGAAGGGTTTTCAAGTGAATCAAGATGATAGATAACAATGGAAGGCTTATTAGCAAGATAACATAGGGACTAAACTAAGATCTAAATCTACAAAAGTGATTTGTAATCACCTATTATTTTCTTTCTAGCCATTTTAAATAGTGTATTGAAATCCTTTTAACAGAGGTTGACCTAATAGTCATTTGGAAGACTTAGCAATCTATGTAAATCCTTTAACTAGGTGACATTCTAAATTAAATAATCAAAGCTCTCTAATAAGGCCACTCCTAATAGGATGATTAAATCTTTTAACAAGTTCACATTTAATAGTGTGTTTTGTAACATTTATTAGGGTTGTCTCCTAATAGAGTTTACTTTGAAATAGTGAAAAAGAGTGACATATTACTAGCAGTTTTTCGCAAATTGTGTTTTCATGTAAAAATCCTAGTGTCAAATATATGATTGAATACTTTATATGTTTTAAATTTAATATTATTTTTATTATGAAAATCAAGTTATGTTTAAGATAGTATTTCTAGTAGAGACCGAGCAACAACATGATTAGTAGAACAATGAATGTCTATTTTATTGTTCAAATTGTACATAAAGACATTGAGTATTAGAGCTCACTGTTTATAGAAATTTTTTTGAAGGTACTTGAAGATAAATATCATGACTCATGAGAGACATGTACCTAAGTTGAACAAGGAGAACTTTCCTACATGGAAGATTTTGATGAGGTTGCACATATCCAGTATCAGTGATGTTGCTGTCAATTTTCTAGACAATGAATATGTAAAGATAACAACTATTCCTATGATTGTTGAACAACTGAAACATAAGCTAAAACATAACCAGCCAATGTTGGAGATTTCCTTAGCCCTAAGTTATTCTAATTTTGATGACCTAAAAGACTATGACAGTGCAAAGAAAATGTGGGATAGACTAAAGACCATATATAGAGGTGATGACAATGTCTTGAGAGCCAAATCAAAAAGCCTGAGAGGAATATTTGATGACATGATAATTATGGAAGGTGAGAACATATTAAAACATTGCACAAGAGTCAAAGAGGTTTTTGATGCTATTCATAGTGCAAATGGAGAAATTAGAGATAAAACGGTGATAAGTAAGCTATTGAGGATTCTACTCCCTATCTATTCTATTAGAGACTTTTCAATCCAAAAATTGAGATGTCCACTAGGTAACACTTTGACCTTGGAAGGTGTAATTATTAGACTTACTACTTTTGAGATTCCTAACTTTGATAACTACACACCTGCTACTATTGAATATGCTTTCAATTCATAACTAGTTCTTAGAAAGAAGAAAGGTAAACATGTGAAGAGTGATAGTGATAGTTTTGATGATGATATTGATGAACTTGAAGCCCTTATTGAAAAAATATTTGGAAGAGGAAATAGTAAATACAAAGTTAAACTACCTATTATCTATTTTTCATGCAACAAAGTAGGTGATATTACTACTAGGTGTCCTAATAAAGAGGATAAGGATGAAAGAAAGGAAAACAAGTACAAAGGATGAAGAGATGACAAAGACTACAAGAGAAGCAAGGATGACAAAGGTAAGAAATCTTGTTATATTTTTGAAGAAGAAATTGACAATGAATCTAAGAGCAATGATGATATTGTTGTCTATGTTTCTATGAAACAAGATTCATATGAAGATGAGAAAACTATATTAATTTCATATGTAAACAAAAGTGAAAAGTGGATAATAGAAAATGGATGATCCAATCATATGACTGGTGATAAAGATAAATTTGAAGATATTATTCCATACAAAGGTTGATGTGTTAAATTTGGTAATGATATTTCATGTGTTGTGAAAGGTAAAGGAACTATTCAACTGACTAACAAGATAACATGTGACAATGTTTATTGGGTTGAAGATCTTAACTATAATCTTTTGAGTGTTTCATAGCTAAAAAAATTAGGTTACAGGTTGAATTCCATAATAGGAAGGACAAGATACATGATATTGATGGTAAGGTTTTTGGAAGTGGTGAATAAACAGGAGATAATTTTTTCTATCTAGATCTATCAAGTGAGACATGTTTGTTTGCACAACAAGATGTTTGGTTATGACACAAGAGATTATGTCATGTGAACTTTGACAATTCAGTGAATATTAGTAAGATGAAGAAAGTAAGAGGATTGCCTAAAGTAAATAAGCCTGGCAATGCTATGTGTAAACAATGTTAATTAGGAAAGATGGCCAAGTCTAGTTTCAAGAGAAAAACATACACTTCTAGTTATATTTTGGAACTAGTTCATACTAAATTATGTGGACCTGTTGATGTTCAAAGCTATAGTGGAGATAAACATTTCATTCTATTTGTTGATGACTATTCTAGGGTGATGAACCTAATGTTTCTTAAAGCTAAATCTGATACTATTTAGTTATTCAAGTGGTATTTAACCAAAGTTAAGAAAGAAATAGGGAAGAGTTTGAAATGCTTGAGATCTAATAGAGGTGGTGAATTCATTTGAAATGAGTTCAATACATTCTGCAATGATAGAGGAATTAAAATATAGATGTCAACACTATGAACCTCTCCTTAGAATGGGATAACTAAAAGGATAAATAGATCGATAATGGACTATGCAAGAATGTTAATGATGGAGAAGATAATATCAAAGAAGTATTGGAGAGAAATATCTAGTCTTACTATTTATACCCTATTTATAGAGTATAAGTAAAGAAAGGTACAAATACTATGTGCCTTTTCAACTATGGTATGGTTATGCTCCTAATGTAAAGTATTTCAAAATCTTTGGAAGTAGATGCTATATACTTAAAGATAATAGGAATGGAAAACTTGAAAAAAAAGGTGAGGAGAGTATATTCCTAGGTTATTCCACCAAGAGAAAAGCCTATAAGTGTTTAAATTCTAACACTAACAAAATTTTGGAAACTGCAAATGTGAAAGTTGAAAAGTTTACAGAAAGAAATGATACTGCATGTAATGAATAGCCTAAAGACTATAGTACATTCATCTATGTGGATGATGATGCTCTAAGCACTCCCATTAATTAGGAAAATCAAGATGTAGTCTCTCAATAGAAAAGAAATGATCAAACACAAATACAAATTGTCAAGCATCAGAGAGTGGGTTCCAAGCAATAGACTGTGGATGCTAAGTCATAGACAGGAAATTCTAACCATCAGCTAGAAAAGTCCAAGCATGTAGAACATGAACTAGAACCTAATCAAGAAAGAGAAAATGAACTTGAGATTAATTTTCAAAATGAACCCATAGAAGAATAAAGAAGAAAATTGCATGTGCTAGCAAAATATGTAAGAAGACATCATAAACCTAAAAAAATCATTGGTGATGTTGAATCAAGTGTTATGACTAGAAAAAGATTCAAACATGATACATGCTTACTTTTGTGAGTTTGAACCCAAATCAGTAAAGGATTCTTTAGAAAATGAAGATTGATTCAAGCACTGAATGAGGAAAATGACTAGATTGAGAAGAATACTTGGACCTTAGTGCCAAGACCTAAAGATAAAAATATCATTAGGAAAAAGTGGGTTTTTAGGAACAATCTCAATGAGAATGGAGAATTAATAGGAAATAAGGAAAGACTAGTATGTGAGGGTTATGCTCAAGAAGAAGGACTTGATTATAGAGAAACTTTCACTCCTATGGCAAGACTTGAAGGTGTTAAAACTCTTCTTTCATATTCAACCTACATGAATTTCAAGATATAACAAATGGATGTCAAATATGCATTTTTAAATGGTATACTAGAGGAAGAAGTATACATTGATCAACTTGAAGGATTTGTAGATCTTGACAAGAAGAGCATGGTATGTAAACTGAACAAAGCCCTATATGGATTGAAACAAGCCTCAAGAGCATGAGATGAAAGATTGCATAACTATTTGGTGAAGATTGGTTTTGAAAGGAAAAATGATAATAATAATCTATATTTGAAGAATGGTAAGAAAAATGAAGCACTATTTTCAAAAATATTTTTTGATGATATCATATTTGGAGGAAGAGAAGCATTTACCAAATCATTTTCTGATGAAATGAAGAAGAAATTTGAAATGTCTATGTTTGCTGAAATCAAATTCTTTGTTGGATTACAAGTATGTAAAATGAAGTTTGGTATTTTTATTACACAATCCAAATATATCAAAAAGATATGAAAGACTTTTGGTATGGAAGATTCTAGGTCAGTGAGTACACCTATGTCTATAGGACATAAGCTATCTAGAATGATAATTCTACTAATTTGAGCTAGACCCTATATAGATCCCTGATTGGAAAACTATAGTATGTTATTCACAATAGACCATATATTTCTTTAGTAGTTGGGATAGTTGCTAGATTTTTAGCAAATCCTAAAGAGAATCACATGATGGCAGTGAAAAGGAATATGAGATATCTAAAAGGTATAGAAGACTGTGGATTGTATTACAAGAGAAATGCTAAGTTTGAAATGAGAGTGTTTACAAATTTGGATTGGGTAGGAAATATGATAACAGAAAAAGCACCAATGGAGGTGCATTCTTTCTAAAAAAAAGATTGGTGTCATGGACAAGCAAGAAGCAGAATTGTATTTCCTAGTCCACAATTGAAGCCGAGTATGTGGTAGCTATAGTAAACTATTCAAAAATTATGTGGATCAAAAAATTTCTCAAAGGTATGAAAGAGGAAATTATAGATCCAGTGGTTATCTATTATGATAACACAAGTTCTATCAACATTTCAAAGAATCTAGTGATACACACTAAGACAAAGCACATTGCTATCAAGTATCACTACTTGAGGGAATTAGTTCGAGACAAAGAAGTGAACCTAGAATATGTGGATACTAAAGAACATATTGCTGACATATTTACAAAACCCTTACCTAAAGATTTTTATGAATATCTTAGAGGTAGATTAGGGGTGATTCCCCTAAACAAAGCTACTTAAGAAGACAAGGTGCATTGTATCACATGTTCTAATCAGAATATCCTACATAGTGATGCAATACAACTCTACTTTAGGACATGTATAAGGTAGATAATTTAGTAGAACATAATTAATAAGTAATAGAAAAATGAAAAAATTCAGCTAGACAAGAAAAATCTACATAATTTAGATGTATGAAGAGTTTGAAGCTCAGAGAATGAAGTGTCTTTAGCATTGTTATCAAAGAGGGAGATATTATTGAAAGAAGGAGAGATTACTGATAGAGGGAGAGATTACTATAAAGAGAATTACTAAAAAGAGGGAGAATTATTTTTATAATCAAAGTGAAATATGTTGGATTATAAGGTAACAAGTATTGCTACATATTAAGATATTGAGATATTGCCATCAATGTCAAAGAGGGAGATTGTTGAAAACTTACAATTGAAACAATTTTTGTTTTGTTATTGATGTCAAATCTATTGATAGGGCATATTGCTACCTAATATGAATGTCATATATATTTGATTAATGAAGATGATTTGAGAAATTTCTCATAACAATAGCACCTAGAGGAAAGGTTGAGCTATGAAAAGGAAGTTACAATAGACATTTGATTAGACACACTTTGATAAAGAAAAGTTATTGCTTATGTTAAGAAAGCTAAGACAAGCTAAGCAATAAAGTAAATGCTAAGGAATGTTGAGTAAGGATAGTGTCAACTAAGATATAGTTAGTGTCAAGAAAATCTAGTGTTGGCTAAGCATTAGTATCAATCAAGTGAGATAGTTGATGCCAAGCTAGAAAGCTTTACAATGATTGAGTAATTCAGTGACTGAATGTTAGAATTTAGAGATTGTCGAGTGACAATATGTGAATGAATATGAGGAAATCATGAGATCAAGCTACCATAGTTGATTTCTTGGGAGATGTAAACCATGTTGAAGATAAGATTGATGAGTTGGATCATTAAAATTCAAGGCAAGGATTAGGTAAAGACCTAACATACAGATTCTAGAGAATTTTCTAAAAGAAGATCAAGAAGATTGATAGATATAATGAATCAAATTGAATCTAATCATAAACCCTAAGATCTAAAGGGTAAAGCATGAGTTTCCTATTTAAAAATATACAAATCTAAATAATTGGTTTTGTGTGTGTGTATGTGAAGTGCAAGTGTATGTGAAAAGAGACATAAAAAAGAAGACTGATTAGAAACACACAATTGTGAGTGAATGTGAAGCTAAAGGAGAAAGATTACAGAGGTAATGCTAATGTTGACAAGTAAATCTGAGTAGAAGGTTTAAGTGTTTTTCAAAAGAGTGGACTAATTTCTCGAAGGGTTTCGAAGAGAATCAAGGTTAGAGATGATAATGGAAGTCTTATCAATAAAATAGCATAGGGATAAAACTGAGATTTGAACCTACAAGAGTGAATTGTAATCATATAGATCAAAACCTAGTGTTTTCTTTCTAGCCATTGTAAACAATTTGTATTGAAATCCTTATAACAGAGGTTAACCTAATAATCATTTTGAAGACTTAACAGTCAGTATAAATCCTTTAACTAGGTGGCATTCTAAATAGAATGATCAAAGTCCTCTCACGAGGCCACTCCTAACAGGGTGATTAAATCCTTTAACAAGGTTGGTTACTAATAGAGTTCACTTCAAAAGAGTGAAAAAAAGTGACATGTTACTAGTGGTTTTTTCCAAATTGGGTTTCCACGTAAAAATAATAGTGTTAAATATGTGATGAATACTCTATATGTTTTATATTTGATATTGTTTTCATTATGCAAAGCAAGTTATGTTTAAGAAAGTATTTCTACTAGAGACCAAGGAACAACAAGATTAGTAGAACAATGAATGTTTGTTTTATTGTTCAAATGGTACATAGAGACCTTGAGAAACCAGTTCACCCCCCTAATTATTCTAAAAATTTCTAACATTTATGAGGTGGATATATGTGTGAAAAGTTATAGATCATGAATGAGGAATAAAATAAATAAATTATCTTAGTGAATAAAAGTATTTTCATATTGAGCATATGAGTGGAGCTAAGATAGAAGTTGGTAGAAATTTTTTGAAGGTGTTCTTAGAAAATTGCATAAAAAAATAGTAAGTTCAAATATCTTCTTACCTTGGTCATAATTCACAAGATAAAATGCTTTTAAAGAAGATATCTAATACTAAAGAATCAAAGGAAGAACATACTAATAAATTAATACAAAATATATTGTTAGAAATATTTCTTGGTTCTTTCTTTGGTTGTCAAATGTCAATATTTTCTGATGAGTATAAAGACTATAGGGTTTCTAACCTTCCATTGCATGAAAGGTTTTTGTTTTGGTATTTTTATGAAAACAAGGATAGAAAGGAACCTAGGAATAAACCATGGAGGCTAGACCTAGGTAAAAGTGTAGTTCATAATGTGTTTATAGAAACAAGACCCATAGACATTGCAATAAACATTATGATCTTGCTACCAAAACTAGTTGTGAGGAAAATATATGGTATGTTGTTATTGGTTATAAAACAATCTTGCATTGAATATTGTTTTTGACTTAGTACTCAAGACCTTAAATTTTTTGAGAAGGGACATTTTAAGAATGAATATTAGAAAATGATGAAATTTGGAAAATACAGGGAGATAACACATTTCACGTACATGGGCCATAGTAAAAAGATGATGTATGTTGATCATATATATGGATAATTGCCTTATTGAATCTTTTGTGATTTTTTTTAAAATATAATTTTTATGCTTGGTTGAAACTATTTAGAGAAGGTGAGAAACATAAAATTCCACATAATTACATGTACATGTGTATGAAGATTCAAAACCCTTACACTTATCTAGAATTTTATTGTGCCAATGAAATTGAGAAAACCCTTCACAATCAATTGGCTAGATGGAAGACTTCTAAGTATTTCAAGAATTACTCTTTGATTTAATATTTAGTTCTCTATGAGAACATTGGTTAGTTTATGAACTCTATAAAGCTGGCTACAATTGATAAGGTAACAAGCATTTCATCCGGCTCTAATATGTTCTTTGTAATACACATGCAAAGGATGGTGATTTCATAGTGTGTAGAGATGTATTTATGGAATGGATAGTAAGGGTTCTTGGAGGTACTATCACAGGGTTACCTCCTCAAGCCAAAAGGATAAATTTAAGTATAGAAGGATCAAGTCCTAGCCCCTTGTCCCCCATGGATACATAGGAAGAAGGGACTAGTACTCCTTTGGTGTCATATAAATATTGAACTAATGAAATATCAATAGAAATCATTAGTATTTTGAAAAGCATGAAGGAAAACAAAAATGTTGAATAATTAGGGCCACCTCCAAAAATTTTTGAGGAGAAGCATGGCTACTATGCTCAAACTATGGAAAGTAATGATCCAATTGATACATAAGATGAGAGGGAGGTTATTTCTATTAGGTTCATTGAACAAGAAAACTTTACACAAACACAAGAATTAGAGGAATTTTGGATAAGAATATATAAGATGAGATACTTTGAGGAAAGAAAAAATAAAAGACTTGAAGGTGTTGATGAATCCCAACATGCTACAATTTTTCAACAAATGATGGATGAACTAAATTTGGATGATAGTTAATGTACTATGGAAGAAGAAAGAAAATGGTATGGAAGATTGACATATTAGTACTTCTTGGTTTAACATTGAAGGAATTGTTTTTATTAGTTCAAGTTAGGAAGCAAGAAGACTCAATCTTTGTATCAGAGGTTGAATCACTTGACAAAGTTGAAGGAACTGGATATCATCCAAAGACATAAACCCTTTCTACCTAGCTTAAATTTAAAGGAAATAAGCCCAAAATGATTGATATATCAAAAGCAAGAGGAAGGAATGGCCCAAGTGCAAACTATAGACAACACATTCCCTATGCTTAGTGCAACTTAGTTGACACATGAATCTATGTTTAATCAAGAATAGATTAGACACATGTAGGAATTGATCTACGAATTACAAAGAAGGGAAATTGAAATGAATTCAATAATAAGAAAAATGTATGTGCAAACAAGAAGAATGGACAAGGATTTGAATGAGTTAAAGCCTACTTTGAATAATCATGTCATTTTGGTTCGCAAAACTCTAGTTCTTAGTATTTAAGAAGATCAAAACAAAAAAGTCACTCCATAGGTTGATCATAACGAGACCCTAGAAGAGATTCATTTTTATAGAATAAATCACATTTTAGCCAAATGTGATGAGGTGTTTGAAGGGTTTAAAAATATTTGCAATATGTTAAATTTCTTTGCAAAAGGAATAGACATACTTTTAGAGATAGAAATAAAATGGGGCCCTCTAGATTTGAATTGAATAAAAAATTTGAAGTCACTAAAAGAGATCTAGGTTGCCTTGTGAAAATAAAATCCATCATTGAGTTCATTGATGTTGTAACAAGGAACATGAGTTACCTAAATAAAAAATAATAAAAGTTGG
The DNA here is from genome assembly GCA_028749045.1 of Cupressus sempervirens. Classification (NCBI taxonomy): domain Eukaryota; kingdom Viridiplantae; phylum Streptophyta; class Pinopsida; order Cupressales; family Cupressaceae; genus Cupressus; species Cupressus sempervirens. The sequence continues at coordinate 317,051,543 of CM053788.1, forward strand.
AAGAAAAATCAAGTGCAATGCCAATCACTTATGCTGATCATCCATGTTTTCCTCCATTAAAGATGTAGAGGATAAGATCTAATGATTAGAGGATTGAAGACATTAATTTTAAATATTACATCAAGCATTGATAACCAAGATTAAGGTGTTGACATATCAATCAAGTTTGTTATTAGTGACACACACTTATCTAGTTTGTATATAGCTATCGAGCTCAGTCTACAGTTCACATTGTTTACCATGTATTTCAGTTGTCATCGAGTTCTATAGTTTCTACTGAGTCCTTTGGATGAATCCCAATGGTTACCAAGTAGATTCAGTTAATGTAAAGACCAGCAGTGTAAATTTTACATTTTAGTTGATGCCAAGTTTAGCAGTGGTTACCAAGCAGTGTAGTGTTCACCGAGTTTTTAGTGTATGTGATGAGAGTTTAGTGTTAATTGAGATTCCCAATGTTAACCAAGAGACTTAGTTTATACCAAGCTTAAGGTGAGAATATTTATCGAGTCATCTAGTGTAAATCAAGAGACTCGATTTACATAATGAGTTTCACAATGTCTACCGAAGTCACCAATGCATACCAAGTTTAGGACTACTTAGAAGTGACCAGTATGGACTAAGCTTCTATGTCTACCAAGTGCATGATGATGCTGAGTATTGATAGTGGATGCTAAGTATCAAAACCTCACCAAGTTAGCCTTTAGAACCCAAATATCTTCATGTGGGCTGACCTTGTAACATTTGTGGTAACTTGTATGATGGCCGACTTTGTAATTTGTATAATTGGATTGATATATAGTAATGCATTGTTTCATGTCCAAGAAAGCAATGTGTGTGAAAATATGAAGATGTGAATGCAAATTATATCAAAGCAAAGAAAAAGGAGAAAATTGTAAAGGCCATAAAAGCATAAGGAGCAGAAAAGACATATCTCTCATAGAAAGGTGATTAGTACACAAAGGAATCTCATTTAGCAAGCTAAGTTGCAAATCAAAGATCATCTACTATTTCATCCTAATAGTTGGATCAGTCAAAATCCTTTTGCAAGGTAGACCTAACAATCTTTCATAAATCTCTTTACCGAGTGCATACTTAACTATATGTTTGTAAATCCTTTCACAAGGTGGACCTAGTAGTCCTCATTGCTCCTAATCAGGAAAATTATCAGAAGTGATCGATATAAGCTTTAACAAGCTAACTTTATATTGCAGTACTAAACTTGTAGGTATCATCCCCACCCCAGCTTTACTTTCTATTTGGAAGGTTTTTGGGTCACCAAATCTTTGTGTCTTAGTGTTATGAATGCTTTTAGTTTCTTATGCATGCAATTAGATCAGAATTTATATGATGGATTAAATGCTAATTGAATGGTTAGATTAAAAGGTTGAAATTGTTAAAGTTTTAGAAGTTACTAATTTTCCACTTTGCTCTCAGTAACTTACCTTAGTCTTGAATATTTCCAACAATTGGTATCAGAGCTTTTTGGTTCTCAAGAGAAAGCTTAACAGCTTGAGAAAAGATTAAGGCCATGGAGATATTTAGACTTGAAAAAGCCATTGACAATGAAAAGTTGGATTTAGAAATGGCCATTGTCCAACTCAAGAAAGCAAAGGAGAAACTTTCTCAATCCTTGAAAAGAAGAAAAGAACTTGCAATTCAAACGAATGATGAACTCTACATTGAAGAAATAATTGAAGACCTTCATTTAATCAATTCAAATGAAGCCAATAAAGAAATCAAAGAACTCCTAGAAAACAACGGTTTCCTACAAGAAGTAAGAAAGCTAAGAAGAGAAATAGAAATTTAGTCAGTACAGTTATGTGAAGTCTTGGAGCATAGAAACAAGATAAAAGAAGAGATTGATGGAAGGAACAATGAAATCCAAAACCAATCCCTTCAACAAGCAGACCTTATTGATCATCTCTCCAATACAAATGAAAAAATCACGAGCCTAAGATTTGAAAATGAAAGATTAAGGAATGATCTAAACTCTAAGAAGCAAATCAATGAAAGAATGATGAAATCAAATAGACATGAATAAATTGAATGAGAAAAACCTCTATAGGAAAAAAGAAAAAGTAGGAATTGGACATATAGAAGAAGGTGAATCATCCAAGCAAGGAGCTCAAAAGAACCAAAGACCTACTTGTGATCACTGTGCTAAGATAGGTCATACATCAAACAAGTGTTAGAGTAATGGAAAAGAAAAATTCAATGGAAAATGCTACAATTGAAATCAACATGGTTATAGAGCTAATGAATGAAAAGAGAAACCAAAATTTGAAGGCAAATGTCACAAATGAAAGAAACATGGACACAAGTCATCAGAATGCAAAACCAAGGTATTGAATTTAGCAAAGAAAATTGTGAAATCAATATTTGGATGGGACTACAACACTTGGTGTAGATGTCATTACTATGGAGAATTTGGATACATTGGTATAGATTGTGTTAAACATCATATGAGGAAAAGAGATACTACTAAAAGATGTTTCATTTGTACAAAACTTGGTCATCTTGCCAAGAACTACATGAATACTGGTAGAATTGAAGATGAGAAAAAGGAAAAAGTTGATAACATCCAAAAATAGATGAGAAAATGATGGGTTCCTAAGTCTACTGAGGATACAAATTTGAGCAATGATGGTTAGGTCACTCAAGAATTGGGCGGCTCTAACATTTTTAATTAAGTTCTCATAGGAGAACTGGAACTAGGCTAACAAAGATAACATCTAAATCAGTTCCAATTGAAAGGTGGCAAAGATCAAAATTTGTATTCAGGATACAAAGGGATCATTGAGTGAGATTATTATTAGTATACCTTTTCTATTGAGTAAGGTTAGGTCATAGACTCTACTGAGCAAGGTCAGGAGTAATAAAGATGTTCATGGTTACCAAGTCACAAAGACTTCATCAAGTTTTCAATGCCAAGTAGTGGATGACATTTTGTCAACATATCTACTTTTTTATTGAGCATTAATGGAGAAATTTTAACAAAAGATATGGAATCAAAATCATTTCTTAGCATGAAATTTTGAGTGCTATTGTGAAGAGTGATTTTCAGTGCAATCAAAATGATTTGGGCAAATTCCTAACAACATGTTTTCAAATTTTCTCAAACCCTACTGAGTAAAAATGGCATCTAGCAGTCACAAGCTTAAGCGAGGATCTGACATGTTGGTTTGTGGAGTTGAGTGAAAGGTGCCAAATTTTAATCTCACTCTTGTAGTTTCTAAAACCCTAGATCCAAGCAATGTGTAGCCCCAAATTCCTACCAAGGTACTTCTTATCAATGATATTCACACTCATTTAAAATGTGTTATCCAATAAATTGGTACACTAGAAATGGATGATGCCCTAAGTTAGTTATGTGTGAATGGAGTCCTAAAACTTGAGCATCAACATCTAGAAACCAAAGGGTTGAGACACATCCCTCACGTGCCCCAATAATTTCAAATCAAATGGATTAGTAGAGTGCATAATGGGAAGCTATGACTAGAACAACCAATTCTGATAACTAAGAAGATGATTCATCAAATCACTAGCCTCCCTATGCTAGCCAAAGCCAAAATGACAAAAACCCTAGGTCTGGCAAAATTCAAAAAGAAAACCCTAGTTGAATGGGATGATAGAGGAATGAAAATCAGCAGTGTCACTAATGCAAAATTGAAGTTTGGTATTCACATCATTGCACACAAGATATATAGTTCAAGTAGATTGAATAGTGTGTCATGTGAAGCCATGGACTTAGCTGGCAAGGTGGTTAAGAACAATTTATCATATGAACTTGCTGAGCTATTGTTGAGATAGTTCAACAAAAACATGGAAAGCATAAGAACTTTGAAGAACAATCCATGTAAGTTCAGTTCCTTGTTGAATTGCCTATTATTTTATGTATATAAATTCTTTCCTTCTAAAGGCACTGTAGTATGGAGAAAAGATGTGCCTGTGCTCTATCAAATCAATGAGTATATTGCAGAGATGGGTGAGAATTACAATAGTATTATGGACAACTACTTTGATGTATTTAAGGAGAAAATGAACAACAGGTTTAGAATCCCCAAGAAAATAGTTGAGGACTATAAATATGATATATGTTTCATGGTAGATAGTGATAAGGTGTATATTTAGGCAGTTAAGCCTAGAATTGTGTGGGTAAAACCTCTTGGTTATGAGGTCAACATTGATTAAGAAAAGGATATCATTGAAGCTCTTATCAATGAACCAATTGATCCTAAGGCTAGATACTTTGAAACATATGATGAAGAAAAGGCCAAGATTGAAATTGAAATAAAGATCCCTCAAGTGGTCAACAAAGGGAAAAGAATGATTGCAAAACTAAAATCAAGTTCACCTCTTTTGTCAACCAAAGGAAAAGGTGAGGATGAGCAAGGTGAAGAAGTAGAGGATGAGGAAGAGTCTAAAGAAGAAGAACCTTTAAAGAAGAAAGGCAAGGTGATCATCACCAAGCTAACAAAACCATTTACTGTAGTATTCACCAGGAGGTCAAGAAAGAAAGCTGAGAAAGAAGGAGGAGACATCGTATTTAGAAAACCTCCACCCACCTTCCAAGATAAATTAAAGCAATTGGAAGAAGGAGAAAGCATAACAAATTTTAAATGATTGAAATATAAGATTAAGATAGCAGAGGAGCAGAAGTAGATTGAAGACCTGGTGTTGAATAAAATGGATAAGTGGAAATAATCACTAGATCAGCTCACTTCTCAAGTTCCTAGTGAGTTATTAGAAAAGATAAAGCCAAGATGGGATTTTTCTATGCAAACTGTCAAGGACATATATGGAGAAACCCTAAGGTAGTTATTACTAAGCATATTAGATGCTAAGGTGAAAGAGTCATTGAAGAAAAATGAAGAAAAATTGAGTCTAAATTTTAATACTTATCTAGTTTTGATTAGGCACATTGAGCATGTTGTTAAGAATGTAACAAATACTTGAAAGAATATTATGAGGCCTCACCCTAACACATTGTAGCATAGTTGATACTTTATTATTTTGATACTTATGACTCGATATGTCGAGACACTATCGGACACACTGAATATATTTTGTTATGTTATTTCATGTTGTGTGATGTTTTAATTTCAGTATTTGATTTTTCCATTTAATGCTTTATGAACATATATATTGATGAAGCAAGTGAATGTAGAATTAACACTTTGATTATGCAATTTTAATGATTGAGAATATGAGTAGAATGAGATAAACAATTGATTATTTGAAAAAAAAATGTTTCAATTTATGAGATTTTCTTGATACATTATATACATATGTGGATGTGATTTTCTTGAGCTACTAATGTGTGCAATGAGTGTGCAAGATATCCTAGCCAAGAAACCTAATGGAGAAATGAAACTAAACCCTATGTACCATTTGTGGAAACCCCATTGTTTGTATTTTATTTGTATCATGAGATGTATGAATGTATCATTCTGTAATCAGTCAATGTTAATGTTTCATAACAGTGTCTTTATAGTGTCACTTGACACTTGTGAAATTTGTATATGCATTCTAGTATGATAGTTAGGGTTAACCATGTAACCTAAAGATCTAAGTTAGACAAAGTTAGTGACCTCTTTACTAATCAAGTTTTAATCAAGATTAATTACTCCTAATCTGGATTAGTGTTTAATCTGCATTTTGAAGTTGTTAGATAGTCCTAAAAATTCCTAGCATTTGTTAGGTCCCAAATTAATCCCTAAGGCCTAAAATCATGAAATCTAAATACCCAAGAGGTATGGATATGGGATGGGGGCATTTTTCACCCCCCCTAGCCTCTTTTGTTGACTTTTATGGTCACCCCAAAACCCAATTTTTGCTTTGTTGCGAAAATTGATTGATTTCATCATGAGTTGAATGACTTTAACTCCACCTTGAGGTTAGCCTTAGGTCTAGTTGTGTTAGAAGCCTCTAGAACTTTTGGGCAGGTTGGGGAGTTATTGTTTTTAGAGGTGGTTGAGTTTAGGATCTTATTTAGAGGCATGTTTTAGAGGGTTTGGAGTTTTCACCCAACCTCTAGTTTTAGAGGGATTTTCAAAATTGAAGGATAAGGAGAGGAAAGAAAGCTCATCTCAAACTTGTTCATTTGCCATAACCTAATTTTTGAAGGTAGGAATACTTCACCTCATTTTGTTCATGTTGAGTTTCATGTTTCAGTTTTATAGTATATGTATCTGTGTGTGTGTGTGTGTGTGTGTGTGTGTGTGTGTGTGTTGAGTGTGTTGGGAGGGATGGGAAACTAGTTTTCTTAGATGTCTTTCCTTTGTGTTTTGTTTTGAATTTTTTCGAAGGGATTGTATGGGTTTTTTGGCATTACTCACCCTTGGATAGGGTAGAAGTGGCCATGTATGAGGGAATGTCTTCAATTGGACTCCAACAGTGTAGAGTCTCTTCTCAGGATGAGAAGAGGGAGAGAGGGTAGGGTGCTATGGGCCCCTACTCGTCAACACAAACCACATATGAGTTTTGGCATGTAAGAATAGAAGTTCTTGAGTTATAGCCTTAATAGGACACCTGTTTTGGTGTTGTGTCTGACATCTCCTATTGGAAAAATCCACCTTCTCCCTAGTTTTGGTTCAATGTCAAACCTATTGTAAAAACTTCATATGGGAGTGAATGTCTGAATTTGTCTTCATGTTATGTTTGGTTGTCTCCTAGTTAGTTTTCATTCTTTCCACGATCACCATGAGGTATTCTAGAATTCAAAATGAATCCCTTGTTAAGGGCCAAGAAGGAAATTCAACTTGTTATTGAAATTTAGCTACATTGAGGAGATTTATCCTTAGGATTGAAAATCCTGTGTACAAATGTATTTAAACTTATTGTTGAAGTGGCAACGATGTCGGGTTTTCTTATTACTTCTTTCCTGGTGGAGCCTTTGAATTAGGTGGTTTACTATTAACAAAAAAATGATTGAGTAATATCATTGTTTATGAGATTCTCATATTTTCAGTTATATGCACATGTGTATTGAAAAATAGATAAAATGGTGATGTTCAATTATGCAATTTCAAGTTCAGATATGATAAGGAAAAGGTGATATGTTGGGAACTTCAATTTAAATTTTGTGCTTATTAGGAGATAAAATTAATCTTATATTATTGTGAAAGACAAACTATTGAACTTTAAGCTACAAACCCATTTTTTAAAAATAAATACCCCCCCTACCCCTCGCTATAAAAAAATAAATTGGTTGAAAGTTTCATATTTAGACAAAATAATACTTAGAAAAAAAAATTGTGCTTCCAAGAGCAAAAAGCCCTCTGGATTTTGTATGGGCAATTTGTTTTAATTCCATGTTGTAACAGAGAATATTCTCTCTGGATTCTCTATTTTGAAATTTAAATTTTTTTTAAAAAAACAAAGAAAATACTTATAAATATATGTAAATATCCTCAATACTGTAATATCCTACCCATAAACCTTTAACAATAACTACCCCTCTCTTGCATTTTCCTAGGCAACAACTCTCAAGAAGTAGAGTTGAGTTTAATCCAAAGACAGATGTAATTAATGAATTCAACATCTTATACTTCCCATTAAAGTACGTAGTCAGATTTTACCCATGTGACTCCAATGTAAGTGGCAAGTGTGAAGGGGAGCATTAAAGGTAATACTTATGAAATTGTTTTAAAATAAAACTTTAAAAAAAAAAACATCACCCACCTTTTTTTATCTCCCTTGGTAGGCACCCATGATGTCAAGGGTCAGCACATAGGTCGGCTTGGAGCAGTGTGCAGTGGGGAGAGTTTCTAGGCATGTGTACAGTGGTTTGAAATTAGAAAACTAACTTTTTTTGTTTAAACTCCCATCATGCGAATTTTAGCATAGGCACTTTGAAAGCACATGGAAATAAGGGAGAGTAGATGTGACGTGTAGGAGAGTAGGGTGTAGTGGGAGCTAAGGGGGGGGGGTTATAGTATTAATGTTAGGTTATAGTATTAATGTTAGGTTAGTTTTGTAGTTTTTTTGTTATTATTATTTTAAGTTAGTTTAAGTTATTAAATAGAATTAGAATTAGTTTAAAAGAGATGATTAGTTCTTAGGTTAATTTAGTTTTGCATTAGTTATTGATGTTTTAAGTTAATAAATTTGTTTTTTAAGAATTTAGTTTTAACTAAAATTAGTTTTAGATTAGTATGTTTTGGATTATTATTATTTGAATATTGTTTTAGTTAGCATTTTTAAATAATGCTTTAAATATTAGTTCATTTTAATGCTAAAATTTAATTCAATTTTAGTTAGAATGTGGTATAGTAACTTTGTAATTAGTTTTGTTAAACTGAAATTTAGTTTTAATGAAGTATAGTTAGTATTAGTTTTAAATATTAATTAGCTTTCAGGATATAGTTTTGTTTTAATTGAAATGTTTGAAACCCAAATTTAGTATAATTAGAGAATGTTAAAGTATTAGATAGATGTATTTTTTTTGTCATTCAAGTGATTTGACAAATAAAGGTTATTTTATCTAGTAAGTTCTTTTGTTCAAACATTTCGAATAATATTATTTAGATGATCACTCGAATTAATTACTTTATATTGTTAATTGATTTTTTTTGCTTAATAAATATTTTATTGATTAATGTTAATAGGATTTACATTAATTGTAAAATATGTTAACTAGTGAGCTTAGTATTATTTTTCTAAGAATGTAATATTTTAAGAATAATTAAAATAATAAAGTGTTAGGTCCTCTATTTAATTGAATTTAGTTGATGTAATTTAATTAATTGATTTAACAATGAATGTATAAGTTTATCAACCTACTCCTACATGATGATTTTAAAACTAAGTGGAAATCTTAAAGTATTGGTAGGAGATCTTGTATCCATCTTGCAGTGTACCCATACTCTAACTATGAAACAAACATATTGAACTTAGTAAATTTAATTATTACACTTTTAAAAAAAAATATTAATGTGTATTTTTGCCTCATATTTTTGGGCATGAAAAATATATATTTGTTACATAAACGAAATTATTTTTCAATCAATGTCAAAGATGATGAATATGAAGAAGATGAAGAGGATCAAGGACAAGAGGTTGCTAAGGAAGAAAAGCAAGATGATGAGGAGACTAATCCAGTCAAGATAGGTGCAGTAGTCATTGCCTCACTTCCTCACTCTCCAAGCAAGCCAGTGTCAACATCAAGTATGGAAACAACATCAACAAGTTTTATTGTGACCACTAGTGACATCTCAAATTTCCAATCACTCTTTACTCCCACTAAGATCAGCACATCACTAATAGAAGTAACTTCCACTTCATCCACCAAGCTATAGATTCTTCCTTCATCTACTGAGTTGAATACTTCAGTTTTGAATTCTCCAATTTTGACTTCTTTATTTTTGAGCACATCAATTTTTGAGTTCCTCTAGTATTTTTGTAAGTATTCGTTCAATTAGTATAGTACTAGTTTATACTGCAAGCCCCAGTATCTCTACCATTGTTTCTATTTTGGATACAAAAGCAATAAGGATAGTTGAGCCCAAGGTTCAATTGAGCACAAACTTTTTGAAAAGGAGATAGAAGAAGACATTGATTTAGATGAGGAAATATTAATCCCTAATTGGGATATTTACAAACTTACTCACCAAATGCAAACATTTAGTGAACTCCTCCAAAAGAAGGCTAAACAACAAAGGCTAAGAGAGGAGAGAGATAAAGAGTATAAGATAATTGAAGATGCTAAGAGCATTTATGTAGAGGCTAAAGTAATTGAGATTGATTCTTCTCAACCTATTTTGTATTAGCTAGTAGAAGTAGTCTAGAAATTAAATGAAGGTGTGATGGACAAGATAAGCTAGTGGAGAAGGTTTAAAATAATTTTGATGATAAAGTGTTGAAGCACATTGCTTAGCAGATTTTCATTCAGCAAGTAGAACTTTCTCCAATTTTGGGCAATTTAGAAACATCATGTTCAAATGTGTCATCACTTTTTGCCAAGCTATGTGATATTTTTTTGTTTTATGAAGGAAATAAAGGACAAATTATCTAAAATAGATGAAGATCTAAAGGCTAATTCTCAGCAGATACAACTTGACCCTAGTTCAAGCTCTACACACTTCAAGAAATAAGTTTCTTGTAAAAAATGCAAGCAGAATTGCTAATGGGAGAAGCAAGGATTATATCCACATTGATTGACATACAAAGCATGATCCTTCCCAATATGGATGCATTGCAAAAATATATTTCATATTCAAAAAATCTAATTCATGATAATAGCTTCTCTATTGCAGACCATATGATAGAATTGTTAGCAAAGGTACAAATTGCACTTCATACATGTAGGGTCCTATAGGAAAATTGGGATAAAACATTGGCAATCATTCTTAAGGTACATTCTAATTTTTTGTCTCATTTTGGTGTTTCTATGTAAATAAAATAGAATAAATCTTTTGCATTAATGTCAAAAAGGGGGAAAAAGATATATTGGAGAAAGCCACATGTTATGGGGGAGTGAGAGACATAGAGAGACACATAGTATGGAAAAACATGCTATGGGGGAGAACTTGCAATAAGTAAGGCATGCACATGAAGACATGATGTCTATAGCAAGAAGATATATAGTATACTATATATATCTTACAAAATCAATTTTGAAAAATCCCAAAAATAGTATACTCTACCGAGCCAGTTTCATGTGATGATGGATATAAGGTATTCAATTTTGGCTAATAAGTAATTCTTGTCACTAATTCCATAGGGGGAGATTGTTGACATATCAGTCAAGTTTTTCATTAGTGCCACACACTTATTTAGGTTGTATATAGCTACCAAACTCAGTGTATAGTTCATAGTTTTTTACATGTATTTTAGTTGTCACCAAGTTCTATAGTTGCTAGTATCCTAGCGGTTACCAAGCAGATTCAGTTAATGTAAAGACTAACAGTGTAAACCATGTATTTCAATTGATGCCAAGTTTATTAATGGTTACTAAGTAGTGCAGTGTTCACTGAGTTCACAATGTATGTGATGAGAGTCCAGTGTTAATCAAGATTACCAGTGTTAACCAAGAGACCTAGTTTATACCAAGCTTGAGGTGAGAATATTTATCAAGTCATATAGTGTAAATCAAGAGACTCAATTTATATGACAAGTTTCACAATGTCTACTGAAGTCACCAGTGCAAACCAAGTTTAGGACTACCTAGAAGTGATTAGTATGGACTAAGCTACTACATCTACCGAGTGCATGATGATGTTAAGTATTTATAGTGGATGTCGAGTATCTAAACCTCATCAAGTCGATCTTCAAAACCTAAATGTCTTCATGTGGACCAACTTTGTAACATTTTTGGTAACTTGTATGATGGCCAAATTTGTAATTCATATAATTGGATTGGTATATATGTAATTCATTGTTTCATATCCAAGAAAGTAGTGTGTGTGAAAATATGAAGATGTGAATGCGAATTACATCAGAGAAAAGAAAAAGGAGTGAATTGTAAAGGCCATAAAAGCATAAGGAGTAATAGAGACATATCTATCACAAAGAGGTGGTTAGTACACAAAAGAATCTCATTTAGCAAGCTAAGTTGCAAATCAAAGATCATATACTAGTTTCATCCTAATAGGTGGATCAGTCAAAATCCTTTCACAAGGTAGACCTGATAGTCTTTTGTAAATCTCTTTACCAAGTACATACTTAACTTTATGTTTGTAAATCCTTTCATAAGGTGGACCTAGCAATCCTCATTGTTCCTAATAGGGTAGATCATCAAAAGTGATCAATGTAAGCTTTAATAGGCTAACTTAATACTACAATACTAAAGTTGTGGGTATCATCCCCATCTTAGTTTTACTTTCTATTTGGAAGGTTTCTGGGTCACCAAATCTTTGTGTCTCAATATTATGAATGCTTTTAGTTTCTTATGCATGCAAATATATTAGAATTTATATGATGGATTAAATGCTAATTGAATGGTTAGATTAAAAGGTTGAAATTGTTAAAGTTTTAGAAGTTACTGATTCACCCTTCCCCTCTCAGTAACTTAGCTTAGTCTTGAATATTTCCAACATAAGGAGGATCATAATTTCTAATTGGACTCATTTCATAGGTTGTTAAAAAAGTGATTATTATGGGGACAAAATTTACAAAATTCATAGTACATGTTAAAATTACTCGAGGGAAGAAATGGGTCAATGTGAAGGCCTTTGATCCAACAGTCTCAAGGTTTGTATGGCCTACACATGTTCAAATTGCCAAGTTGATTCTTGTTTACCTAAAAGTTTTTGAAGATGTATCAGAGGATGTAGTAGCCATTGGAGATGAAGAAATTGAAGAAGTTTGAAGTTATTTTGATGTTTTAAGATATTATTTTGTTATTCATTTAGTTATTAGTTAGCTACAATTATGAAGAGGTATAAAGCTATGTTGCACCTTTTCTTTTCAATGAGAAAAGGTACCAAGACCTCTACTTAAGAATCAATTTTTTAAAGACATGATAGAAGAATATATTTTTGAATACATTATAGTGTGTTGGTTTACACCAAATACATTTTAAAGTAATTTTCATTTTTATGTAATTACTTGCTTGGGTATGCAACTAAACTACTTTGTTATATTTCCTTATAAGTGAATTAATACAATGATGTGTTCTTTACATCTATATTATCATATGGTTTTCTAATTTCTCATGTTCTTCATAGTCCCTTTTGATCTATGTTATTATTATGATGGATTATAGTAATGCATGATCTTGATTATCATATATTTTTCATACTATGCTATGGTATCTATCTAATTGGTCTCTTGGTTGGGATTAAATTCATTTAGACTAGGGATTACATTTATATCTTCTCTTTCTAGTAATTCATGGAGTGCACACTTTCTCTAAAGGTTTGATGATAAGATTATGTGGGGGGTTCATTCTATTCTACCCAATTAGATTAAGGGTTGATCTTTGCATACTTATTATAAGTTGATATATACACTTGTAGATCGGTGAAGTTCTATCCACAAGTATTGAAAATGTTCATTTTCAATACTTTATTCACATTCAAAGCATTCACACATTTTATATCTCCTTACGAACAAACTTACCAGATCAAGAGTATCGATTATAAAGTCTACAAAATCTAGCCTCAACCTAACCTAATGGATTGAGATAAAGTTACACCCACCTAATTTTGTAGATTTTGAAGTGTGGAGATTGAATTATTAATTTTAACACCCACCTAATTTTGTGGATCCTAAAGTGTGAAGATTGAATTATTAATTTTAAGTTTCCAAATTTGGCCAAGATTGTGTTGAGATCCCCAACATTGAGAGAACAAGGCTTGTAGGCAATTGACCAAACATTTTGAGAACCAACTAGTTCCTCAAAAAGATGAGAGAAGCTCCCAAACTTCCATTAACGAGGAACCCAAAGTTGTCTTTGCCTCTTCTTTCTACCACATTATTTGCACCTCACACATATTCTACATATGCTTCCACTTTACTACCTTCTCCAAATTAGTTGATGCTAATACTTCCCTAAGAACTACTCTCCCCCTTTTAAAATTGGAAACAAAATTAAGAGTGTTGAAAAATAATTAGATACATGCAAAAATGGTACACCCAAGTATTGATGTAGTAATTATATTATTATATGTTGCTTCTTTGTAATGTCCCTTTCCTAAGCCAATTTTACTTGGAGTGGCTATGAGCATATTCATGAGAATTTTTTTGGATAATGAGTGGGTTTAAAATATCTAGGAGGTTTTGAAGAAAGAGGTTTCTTGTTCAAAGGGGTTTCGGGAGTGTAAAGCCCTTTTCTCGAGTCTTTTTAGATACTTTTTCCTATAAAGTTAATGATATGCAAAAACATAGTCATTTTCTATTTTTGGTAATGTTTGTGGAGTGGACTTCATGTGTATCATGGGATTTGTCATAGACTTTTTTATTATGTCATGTTATGATTTAATAAATTCAAATTAAAGATTTATCTTTATTGTTATTTTATTTATTTAATTTTTAGGTCAAAAATTTTCCTTTATAAACCGACTTCATAGATGACTCAAAAATGCCCCAAATTGAAAGAAAAAAAAACTACCAACTAGAGGGATTTCCACCAAATGGATAATCCTTCTCATAATTTTAAAGGTACAACTCCCTCTTATAATGTAAAATTAATTTTCTAGGACAAATTTTTCACAGAAAGGAAGGGAAAGAAAGTTATCATCCTATAATAGCTATACTTAAGATATTAAAAAAAAAATTTGAGTAAAGAAGAAAAGTAGATGGTGATAAAATATTCAGTTTACTCAAAATATAATGTGAAAGAATGGTGGAGAATTTATTTTCAACATAGAAATGAATTTTTTTCCCAATATGAAAGCATAGTAATCATTTTGAATAGGAGAAACATCATAGAATATTCCTGTAACACAAAGTTTAGTCTGGAGTAAAGAAGGAACATGGAAAATACATGAATTTTGCAAAAATACATTTCCTATTTATTGATATTTGTAGACAAATTCATCATACACAACTCAAATTATTTCCACTATAAAAAAAAGTTGCATTAAAAATCTATTATTTTCTCCTACTTCTCTTTGTTTTTGGATCTTGAGCCCCACATATATACAAAAAAGAATAAACCATTCAAATTATGAAAGTGTGTTGATCTTGAAAATAACTAGCATGAATTAAATATTAAGAAAAAATAGCTACATCGACCAAAAATATACTAATTATCAACATTTAATACACATTAAAATAAAACATTCATTATCTTAGAGAATCAAAGCTCATTTAGATTCCAATTGAATTTCCATAAAATAGTGATGAATTTTGATATTCACCTCTTCTTCCTCAAGGTGATAAATGTCTTTATGATAGTTCACATAATTACTCTTTTATTTCCATGAAACATGAAATAAGTTAGATATGATTTCAAGTTGGTTTGATTGGGGCTAATTCAAATTTGGTCAAACCACAAGTGTGGATTCCTCATTCCACTCTTTTACAATTACTTAGTGCACCATTTTTGAGGACTTGGATGGTTATTTTTGTAGAGAATAATTAATTAAAATATCACCTCCTTCCTCGATAAAAAATCCTTTAAAATCATTAATGTCATTGGTGAACAATTCTTTTTTCTGATAAACATGTTTTACCTTAGTAAATATATTCTATACACTTCAACATTTAAATAATTATACCTTTTTAGATTTTGAGATATTTGCATGAAAATATGATCTTCACAAATTTATTGGGAGTTAGAAAAATTAATGACCATTGGTATGCTAGAGGATTGGATAATCCTCAAACTTTGGAACTATGAAGTAAAAACTCAGTGTCATGTAGTAGATTCACATTGAATCAGTTTCATCTATGAACCATAAAATCTGAAAGGGAAACAATGGACCTCTCCACTTTTAAACATGACACACCTCCATGTGATCCTTCTCACCATAGTTTTATGGGAGACCCATGTATGCTCCATACCTCCATACAATCCACCTCTCTTAAACGATGGGCCCTAAATTCTTCTACAAGAAATATTGATGGACATTTTGAGGTGGGTTCAATCTCAGGGTACATTTTCATATGTAGTGATGATTGTAGTGGGAGATATTTTCATCACAAATTTTTATGTGTTTCCAAATTTAAATGTAATCCACCTTTTGTAGAGGGGTGGTGAAATATTCATGGCCTATGTTATGTACCACCACTACAATTAAGGGGTCATTTGACATATGTCTAATGTTTAGATGAAGAGAAGGAGATGGTAAAGACTTGGTAAATAGAAGAAGAGATAGTCAACATATTTTGCACCACCTATGAACACAAAGGATAAGCTATAGCCAAGCCTTTAAAATGGACAATGGAAACCATTGTAAGGGAATATGAATTGGGAATTATTACCAATATTGAGAGGATTCCTCTTTATGTGCCTTAATATTGTAATCAATTTTTTTGAGATTTTTAATATGATTTATCATATCTTTGGTCTCTCTTGTAAATAAAATAGTTTTTATGAGTGTCTTATGTGCAAAACTTTGACAAGAATATGCTCATATAAATGATTATAAATGTGACTATGCATTGTTCTTTTCCATTTATAGTTATTATCATAATCCTTGCTCTATGACTAAGAGTTCAATCCTTTAGATATTAGTAATTGTTTCTCATCAGAGGAATCTATTTTGTGCATTGATACCTCATATTGGGGTAGCCTTTTCACTTGATCAAAATTTTGTCACATTACCTTAATTTTAGTCAATATCTCTCTACACAATTTTCCCCTCTACTAAATTAAGAGCCATCTTTTCAACTTTTTAAGGTTTTCTAGTGAGGCACAATAAGTTTCCCAAAGTTGTTGGACTTCTCATCAAGGTTTTTACCTCTCAAGGAAAACTTTGGGAATCAAAAAATTATTTTCTAGCATGCCCCATGAGACTTGATCTTATAAATGAATATATGGTGTAATCGCCATCTTTCACCTAATTCAAGGGATTTTTCTCAAAGTACTAGGTAATTTAATTGGTTTTCGATGGTCCAAGTCAACTCCTCAATCCAAAGGATTTTTATACCTTTTTATAGATCATGTTATCCTCTCCCCAACTCTCTCTAATGGAGAATCCCTATGGGAAACTTCAGTTTTACTATCCCTTCTATGGAGATTTAGATGATTTTTCTTCTTGCCATAGGTATCAAGATCCTAGCCTTTCTTTGAAAACCTATATAACACTCAAGTATAGGAAAATTTTGAACACATACTTCCCTCCCACCTAGCATGAAGAGTAGATTGGATGCAGAGTAATTCTATGAAATGTTTAGGAGGATTTGGTGTGCAACAAGAAGGAGCACACATATAGCCATTGGCAAGAAGAACTCAAATCAAGAATTATATGGATGATTCAATACTTAAATACCATGGAATACTAGATGGAAAATATTCTCACATTATATGTGGATACTAGAAATTAAAGAACCAAGTGGTTGGTTGAGAACTCAAAATTATGTCCATCGAGACACAAATTATCTCTAGTCTATGAGAAAATAATAACAATTTCAAATGGGTTGGTAAAATTAAGTTCACCTATATAGTGGAGGATGAACAATGATGTCTAGATGTATACTCTCAAAGATCCCTATTAGTCCCCATAAAGAGGAAGCATGGATATTGAGCCAAATGCAAGCAGTATGGAAAGGGAATTTTGCAAGGGAGAAGACCATGCAATATTCTTTGGATATATTTCCAAGGAATCCTAGGTTCTTGAAGGATTCCAAAAGAACTCCAGGAAGGAGGATGGGTTTTTAGTAGCACTCAATTCCATTAGTACATCAATTAAACTCCACCTAGCAGATCCAAAGCCTAAAGGTCCCAAGTGCATGCAAAAGGAAGTAATATCCTCTAAAGTAGAGAAGCCATCAAAATATATTTCATATGGTTATCTTAATGTGGAAGGATCAACACATCCTATCATAGGTTTCTTAATAGTAATTTGGCCTAAGACCATAGATTGCACCTTCTCATGCTCACAAAAAAGCATAAAGGTGAACCTAAAAGAGAGAATGAGGAGCTAAAAATACATGGCTATAAGGTGGTATTTAGAAATGTTTAATATTTTTCATTTTCAACCCTAGGAAGTACCTTTCTAGTGTTAAAGAATCATTTCAATCGAATCTAATTATTTAACATTAATAGATATATAGATAACATATACATACATACATACATACATACATACATACATACATACATACATACATACATACATACATACATATATATATATATATGCACAAATACACACACACATATATGTATATATGTAATGCAAGAGCATCCTAGGTTTCCTTGCAAACATAATCATTTGTTCATTATTGTAGTGTTATTAAAGTTCTAACAGTGCTTACCGAGTTGCATTTTTGGTCGAGTTGTATTTTGGGCTAAGTTCAGTGTCTACTGAGTTGCAATTATGACCCAGTTCAGTGTTAACCAAGATGTCTAGTGTTGATTGAGAGTTCCTTTATGCATCGTATGAACCTAATATTTTCTTATACTTGGGTCCTTCTTTGATGAATTTTTTCTATGATTGGTTCATAGTTTGAGCTGACTTATGTATTTAATTTTGATTGTGAATTTAATGATAGGATCTTGTCTTAGGTGTAGACCATTTTAAGGTTGCCCTTTCTTTTTTGTAAATATCTAGAATCTTTTGTAAGCCATTTTAGAAAGTATAAGTAGAGGTATCTTGTTTATTTTTAAAAAGGACTTAGAGAGTTCAAAGCAGATATCTCTAGAATTGCAAATTTCAAGTAGGATTGTGGATATTAAAGTTGTGTTTTGTATCTGGCCATAACTTATAAGGTCTTATAGTTAGGCATGCATGTTGATAATTCAATGAATCAATAAAATTTCTTTTGTTCTCTATCCTTGGTGTTGTTCTCTATGAGTTTGCTTCTATTGCATTTACTTAGTAAGGTGTTTGGATAGTTAGGTGTAGCTTTGGCCCTAGTTATTCATCCATCCTTGTATTAGGTGGTATGATAGCTTAAGGTTCATCCTTGTGGAGATTGGATCATGTAGAACCCAAAGTTGAATTTGGTTCTAGGGTGCAAAATCTATGGATTTGACTTATAACTTGCAGAGGGTTACTATCTTGAGGAACCTATTTGTAAAGATGGTTTGTGGCAAAGGAGATGTTGACACTACTACTATGGACATGTTGAGACAAATTTCAGCCACATTAGATGTTGTGGAGATAGCCTATAGGAGAGGATCACATCTTGATGATGTAAGTAATAATGAAGCAATAACATCAAACTCTAATCTAGAACCTGAAGAAGATCATTATAATGAGAAAATATTCTTGAGAGCATTGTCTAGGGAACATTCAAAGCTTGTTGTAGAAGTTGTTCCTTATGATTTAAAATTGGACACCAATGTTGTTTTGGATTGGGTCTCTAATATGGAGAATCTATATGAGTTTGAAAATGCTCCTAATGATAGTAAGGTGAAAATTACACTCACTAGGTTAAAAGGTCATGCCTCACTCTAGTGGGAGAATTTTCAAATTGATAGACAAAGAAGAGGAAAGGAGAAGATTAGGACTTAGCTAAAAATGGTGAACAAGGTGAAGAAGAAGTTCCTTCTTGTTCATTACCAAATTAGCTTGTGAGAAAGATGCAAAATTTGAGACAAAAGGACATGACTATGAAGGAGTATACTATAGAAATCTATAGATTGGACATCAGATCTAGACATGTTGATGATGAGGTTGAGAAAGTGACAAGGTATCTAAATAGATTGAGATCTTGAATTCAAGATGAGATAATTTTTATGAAATTGGAAAGTGTGGAAGAAGTATATTAATATGCCTTGGAAGGTGAGGAGATCTTGAAAAAGAAGCATGAACAAAGACAAAGAGGTAGATATGGTAGATTCCAAAGAGGTAGAGGTAGATCTTATGGACAAGGTGGAAGATCTAATAATTTTGTAAAAGATAAGGGAAAATTTGAAAGGAAAAATTATGAAAAAGAAAAAACAAGATGGAAAGGTGGTAATTCTTATGAAGAAGGTACTAGTTCTTACCAAGGAAGAGGTAATTCTTACTCTAGAGGTGGTTTTTGTGGTAATTATTTTAGATGTTGTAAAGAAGGGCATAGATATTTTTAGTGTATATCCTTTGGTGAGAATGAACAAGGTAATATAAATGTTTTGATTCAAGGAGACTTGACCAAGTGGACCTAGGGATGGAGAAAACTTGATGGTGAGAAGAACTTTGTGTAATAAGGGAATTGATGAGGAACCTATCTTAAGGAGAAGTCTTTTCAAGATTGAATGTAAGATGGCTGGAAAATGTTGCAAAGTGATCATTAGCAATGGAAGTTTAAAAAATTTGGCATTAGAGGAGCTAGTTACAAAGGATGAAGATTCCTAAACCCTATTATGTTTCATGGACCAAGGATGAGAATAAGAAATTGGTAAGTGAATAATGTGTTGTGAAGTTCAAGATTGGAAATTACTTTGATGAAATTCTATGTGATGTTATGCCTATGGATTGTTGCCATTTTTTGTTGGGTACTTGGAAATATGATAGATATGCTATGCATGATGGAAAGTTGAATCAATACACTCTTTGGGTAAATGAGAGAAAGCAAGTTTTTTTTCCTCTAATTGAAAGTCCATATGAGGTTAATTGTACTACTATTCAAGTTTGTCAGGTCAATGGGAAGAAATTTGAAAAGAAAATTAAGAAGAACAAAATATGTTTTTCCAAAATTCCTAGAATGCTAAGTTGTACCAGTAGTAATCGAGTGACATAAAATAGTAATAATCAAGTGACAGAGATTAGTAGTAATCAAGTGGCAATAGAAGATACCAGTATTACCTGAGTGATAGTAGAAACTGCAAGTTTTCTTAATGAGTATAAATATATTTTTGCAAAGGATATACCTCATGTTTGACCACCAGTGAGAAGTATGTCATTGTATGGACATGATTCTTGGAGCCAGTTTGTTGAATAGAGCACCATATAGTTTGATAGATATAGAGAATGAAGAAGTTAACAAACAAGTGCATGAGTTGTTGTAGAAAGGTTTGATTAGAGAAATTTTGAGTCCATGTGTTGTACCTACTATATTAGCACCTAAGAAGAATGGATAATGAAGAATGTGTATTGATTCCAAAACTATTAACAAGATCAAAATGAAATATAGGTTTCCTATGTTGATGACAGATGATATAATAGATTGTTTTAGAAGAGAAAATTATTTTACTAAGATTGATTTGAGGAGTGTTTATCATCAAATAAAAATTAGAGAAGGTGATGAAATGAAGACTACTTTCAAGACAAAAGATGGTTTGTATGAATGGTTGGTAATGCCTTTTGGTTTGACTAATGCACCTAGTACTTTCATGAGGTTGATGAATGAAGTTCTAAAGAGATTCTTGGGTAAGTTTGTGATAATTTATTTGGATGATATTATGATATTCAGTAAGACTAAGGAAGAACATCTTGAGCATGTTAGACAAGTATTGGAAAGAATGAAAGAGGAAAAGTTGATGATTAACTTGAAAAAGTGTTATTTTATGCAAGAGGAGATTGTGTATTTGGGATTTTTGATTTCAATTGATGGTTTGAGAATGGATTTTGAGAAGGTTAAAGAAATTTTGGATTGGCCTATACCTGAGGATGTGGGTGAGGTAAGATCATTTCATGGTTTGGATAGTTTCTACAGGAAGTTTATAAAGAATTTTAGTTCTGTTTGTAATGCTATGAATGAGAAAATGAGAGGGTATAAAAGGATTTTAAGTGGGAAAATGGAGCTGATAAGAGTTTTGAGACTTTGAAACAAAATGTTGTTGAGTTTCCTATATTGGATTTTTTTGATTTCAATAAGGTATCATAAGTTGGATGTGATGCAAGTGGAAGTGCAATAAGAGCTATGTTGAGTCAAGAAGGTAAACCTATTACTTTCTTTAGTGACAAATCAAATGATGATAAAAGGAAGTATTCTATGTATGATTACAAATTATATTCTATTGTTCAAGTCTTAAATAAGTGGAGACATTATTTGATTCCTAAGGAGTTTGTGTTGTATACTGATCATAAAGCTTTACAGCATTTGGGAAGTCAACATCAATTAAATCAAAGAGATATGAAGTGGGTTTAGTACTTGTAGAGTTTTAAATTTGTGATCAAGCATAAGAGTGGAGTTACTAACCAAGTTTCTGATGCATTGAGCAGAACACATTCTTTGTTGGCCAAGATGAAGGTTGAAGTTATTAGTTTTGATAAAATGAAGGAGTTGTATAACACTGACCCTAATTTTTTTGAGGCATGGAGAGAGTGTAGAGAAACAAATCTATCAAATCACATGAGTAAGTTTGATGAGTATTTCATTCAAGAAGCTATGTTGTTCAAATGAATTCAGTTATGTATACCAAGAAGTTATATGAGAGCTAATTTGATTAAAGAAAAGCATTGTGGTGGTTTGGCTAGACATTTAAGACATTGAGTTTGTTGAAGGATAAGTATTATTTTCCACATATGTATAAGGATGCTTAGAAGTTGTATGGAGTTGTGGAATTTTTAAAGTTGCAAAAGGAGTAAGTTAGAATAGTAGTTTGTATACACCTATTTCTATTCCTAAAATACCTTGCAGTGACATGAGTATGGATTTTGTTCTTGGATTACCTAAGACAACAAGAGGGTATGATTCCATTTGTTGTTGTGGAAATATTTTCTAAAATGACACATTTTATACCATGCAAGAAAACATCTAATGTTGTGCATGTTGCTGAGATTTTATTAAAAGAGATTGTTACATTACCAAAAAGTATTATTTATGATAGAGACAATAAGTTTTTTGGTTTTTTTGGAGGATTTTGTGGAAGAAGATGGGTACTAAATTGAGATTTAGTTCTACATTCCATCCACAAACAAATGGATAGATAGAGTTTGTAAAGAGAAGCTTGGGTAATTTGTTGAGATGTTTAGTTGGAGACAAGATGAGTAATTTGGTTACGGCACTGGCACAAGCTGTACTTGCATATAATAATTTTGTGAATAGGAGTATAGGGAAAACACCTTTTGAAATTGTTATTGGAATGAATCCTAAAAAAATATGGGATTTGAGGGATGTTACTGGTGAAGAGAAGAGAAGTGTTGAAGGGGAAAAATTTGTTGATTTTATGAAGTATCTACATGAGGAAGTGAAGTTGAAGTTGGAACAAAGTAATCAAATATTAGATTAGAGAGTTGGTAAGAACATAATAGGAAAATATTAGTATGAGTATTTGGTGAAGTGGAAGAATAGACTAGTTGAAGATGCTACATGGATCTCTCAATCTAAAGTGGATTTAAATTAGGTTGTGGCACCTGCATTATTTAGGAGAATCATTTCTTTCAACCCTAGTTGTCTTATGCAAGAGCATCCTAGGTTGCCTTGTAATCCTACTAATTTTTTTATTCTTGTAGTAGTAACCAAGTTCTATAGAGCTTACTGAGTTGTGGTTTTGACCGAGTTTCAATATTTCTTAAGTTACATTTTGGGTTGAGTTTAGTGTTCTTCTAGTTGTAGTTATGACCGAGTTCAATATTAACTAAGTTCTAGTGTTAACCAAGTTGTCTAGTGTTGACCAAGCATTCATTCAAGCACTATGTGAACATGATATTTGTTGATTCTTGAGTAATTCTTTGACCAAGTTTGTTTTTAATTGGTTCTTGGTTTGAGACAACTTATGTATTTAAGTTAGATCATGAATTTAATGATAACATCTTGTATTGGGATGAGTACAAACCATTTTAAGGTCGACCTTTATTTTTTGTGATGATTTAGAATCTTCTATAAGTCATTTTGGAAAGTATAAGTAGAGGTATTTTGTTTAATTTAAAAAAAGGACTTAAAGAGTTTAGAGAATACGTCTCTAGAATTGTGAAATTGAAGTTGGATTATGGATATTAAAGTTATATTTTGTATTTGGACATAACCCAAAAGGCCTTACCACTGGTCATATATACTGATAATTTGATGAATCAATAAAAGTGTTTTTGTTCTCTCTCCCCTTGGTGTTGTTCTCTACAAGTTTTCTTCTATTGTATTTTATCAGTAAGGCATTTAGATAGTTAGGTGTGCCTTTGGCCCTAGTTGTTAATCTATCCTTGTGTCAATATGTATATGTGTGTGTGTGTGTGTGTGTGTGTGTGTGTGTGTGTGTGTGTGTGTGTATATGTGTGTGTGTATGTATGTATGTATGTATGTATGTATGTATGTATGTATGTATATGGATATATATACCTAATGTGCAATATCATTTAATTGTCAAATTGCATCATTTAGTTTTTAATTCAAATGTTGACTAGGGTGTGTACAAGGTTGTCTGCTATAAGGATCATTTAAAGAGCCTCAATTATTGGGGGTTTTTACACCATGAATAGTGATTGACTTGTGATTTGAAGTTATCTAGAGCAATTTGGAACTCTTTTGATCTAATCTAATCTATTATAATTTATAGAGCTCTCACTTAATCCTAGAACAAATTTACAACATGTTCCCTTCCTATTTAGCAATTTAGAGAATAACACAACAAAGTCAATTTAATCAAAATTTTTTTACTAAAGATGGTATAAATCAACTAGTTAATAAGGACAATTCTTCTACTTTAACAGATGCATCAAAAAATCTAATCTGAGAAATTTATTTTAACTCTTAACTATGTCTTTATCTACTAAAAACTATCCAAACAAATAGCATCCCTACTTTTAACACATCTTGAATTAACAAGAATTGAAATCATTTTGATAGTTGAAAATAATAAACTTTCTAAAAATTACAGTGATAGAATCTACCTTGACATCCAAATCCATATGAGTGTAATAACTTCCATATTCAATGAATTCAAAACACAAATAAGATCCAAGTAATTCCTTCAATAATCAGAGATTTAATGTTGAGTTTGAAAAATATTTACTAACTGTAGAATACTAACAAAACTATTAACTAGCTTCCTAAACTATCATACTTTTAACTAGCTCCCTATTACTAAGTACATACGTGCATACTCAAAATAGAGTAGGGATGGAATATATATAGTATTCCTTAAATAATAATCCAAATGTTCAGGATTGACCAAAAAAACAAACTATGAGGTCTGTTAGGTGGACTGAGTATATCAAATATGTGTCTATTATGCATAAAATGGACAATTCTTCTTTAGTTAATTAATTATATTCTTCTAGTTTTGTTATTCAAACTTCACTTATGTGGAAATATTTATGCATAAAGTTTTACATTTTTCCAAATATCTTATCTTCAAATCTCTAAGTACCTTAGAAATGGTAAAATTTATAATAATGTCACAGATTCAAAAAATCTATTCAAATTGATAAGAACAAAATATGCATTATTGTTCAAATATAAATATTAGTTCATTAATTCAAAAATAATTTTAAGAGTGAAAAATCTAAGTATAAATACATATAAGTATTATTATTTAAACATATTAATATTCAAAAGATGTCTTTTGGGTTATTGAAAATAGGAATAAAAGATATATTAACTAATGTTCATCATTTCTCCCCTCCTTGAGCTAAGCAATGTCATTGTCATGGTGGTGTTGGATATAATTGTCTAATTGTGTGTTGTCTTTGATGTTACACAAATGTCATATTAGTTGTCAGTCGATGATTACCAAGTTCACTTGGTCAGCAAGACAATTTTCCTTGTCTACCAAGCATTCCTAAAGATTACTCTATGAATTCAATGTCTGTCGAGCTCACTCAGGCATCAAAGTAATTTAGGTAGAAAATAGTGTTAAATGAGTTCTCATGGTTAGTAAAGGAAATTTGGATAGAGTCAGTGTTCACTAAGTTCACTTGATTGCCAAAGAATTTTTAAAAGTTTGCAATGTTAACCAAGCTTTTGTTGGTTAACACAGGAAATCATCTCAAAACCAGTATTTATCGAGTAGGGTCGGCTAATGAAGGATTTTGTTGTTTTGGCATAAGAAGCTTATTTATTTTAAGTATTGTTTCTAGTCAACTATGGTGATGATTATTAGTTATTGTAATTTTTAATTGAGCTGACTTGACAATCTAGATGGTATAAATCAAAGGTTAAGTTGCGATTTTTAGTGTGTGCAAGTGTGTTGATTGAATTGAGAAAGAAAGAGTGAGAGCAAACTAGAAGGATAAGAAGGTATCCTTGTGGAGTAGAAAAGTGTTATTTTATCAAGAAGGATCAAGTATGAAGTAGAATAGAGATCTCTAATCAGCAATTCAGTTACATCACAATTAGGTCATTTCATTGTTACTCTCTAACCATTGTAGCAGTGATCTAAATCTCTTAATAGAGTTAGTTTAACAGCCATTTATAAATCCTCTAACAAGATGACAGTTCCATTGAATTATTTTTAAGACCTCTTACAAGACTAGGGTGATTAAATCCTCTAACAAAGTCACACCTAACAGTGTGTTTTGTAACCTTTAACCAGGTTGGCTCCTAACAAGGCTCACTTTAGAAGAGTGAAAATAGCAACTAGTTACATTGATGGTTTTTACCATATTGAGTTTCCATGATAAAGCCTAGTGTCTCATGTGTTCATTTTATTTCTCTCATGCTTGAAAATTAATTATTGTGAATATTTTAAGATCAGCTAAAATTAAATCACACTCTGCATTTATAGAGTTACAACATTTTTGTGTGTATACCGAATAACAGTAGCAATCAATTTTATTGTTGACATCTAAGGGATTTGGGATTTATTTTAGTAGTAACTGATTCACCCCCACTTTAGTTACTCCTATATTTCCAACAATTGGTATTATAGCTTTTGATGCTTACATGAAGGTTTCAAGGACCTAAGCTAAAGATCATGATGTCTTACAAGAGAGAGATTCCAAAGCTAAATAGAGACAACTTTTTAGCATGGCAGGGACTCATGAGACTTCATCTAACCTTCATTAGTGATTCAAGCTTGAAATACCTTGATGAAGAATACACAACTCCCACTGGTACATTATCTGTTGGAGATATTGTTGAGAAAAAGAACCATAACACCATGATGATTGATATTGCATCTGCTCTTAGCTATGATGAATTTGATGATATCACATATTGTAAAACTTCATTTGGTATGTGGAACAAGCCAAAGGACATATATGGTGGTGATGACAATGTGAGGAGAGCCAAAGCAGAAAGCCTTAGAGGATAGTTTGATCAAATGAGAATGAGAGAAGATGAAAATGTTACCAAATATGTGGGAAGAATCAAAGCCAGTGTTAGTGCAATTAGAGCATCTAGAGCAGAAATCAAGGATGAAACTATTGTAAGTAAAGTCCTCAGAACATTGCTTCCTATCTATGCAATTAGAGTATCTACTATTGAAGAAATGAGGTGCGAGCCAAATCACAAGATAACTTTGGATACCTTAGTAGGAAGATTGACAACTTTTGAGCTAGACAACTATGACAATTATGTTTTAGCTTCCAAGAATATTGAATTTTCATTTGAAGCAAAAATTTCACTCAAAGAGAAAGCAAGAAAATAAAGGACATTTTAGTCAGAAAGTGAAGAGGAATTGAAGGAAAGTTCTGATAGTGATCTTGAAGTTGTTGAAGCTTTACTTGCAAGAAAATATTTTAGAGGCAGAGGAAAATATAAAGGTAAAGTTCCCTTAATCTATTTTTCATGTGAAAAAATTGGTCATATTGCTACCAGGTGCCCAAACAAAGAAAGCAAGGATGAGAAGAGAAGTCACAAGTGCAATGACAAGAAGGATTTCAAAAATCACAAATCATTCAAGGATAGAGGTAACAAGACTTGTTTATGGCTAAATAATAGTGAAGATGAGATAGTATACATTGCTATGAAAGATGAATCTAATGAAAAAGAAGATAAGATGTCACTTATCTCTCATGTCAGTAAAAATGATACATGGATCATAGACAGTAGATGTTCACATCATATGACTAGAGAAAAAACAAAGTTTGAACATTTTGAAGATTACGATGGTGGTAGTGTAAGGTTTGAAAATAATGAACCTTGTTGCATAAAAGGAAAAAGCTGAGTCTCATTAACCAAAGAACTTGTATGTGACAATGCCTATTGGATTGAAGGACTAAAACATAATTTTTTGAGTGTGGCACAACTGATCAACATTGGATTCAAGGTGAAATTCATGCATGACAAGGAAAGACTTCTAGATGACAAAGGTAATTTGATTGGATTAGGAAAACAAACAAGAGGTAACCTATTTTATATTAATCTTGGTGATTGTTCATGTTTTATTTCTCAAATGAAAGAAAGTTGGTTATGGCATAGAAGATTATGTCATGTAAACTTTGATAATATGGTCAAAATAAGAAAATTTAGAAAAGTGAGAGGTATTCCTAGTTTGAAGAAACCAGATGTTGGTTTATGCAAGAATTGTTAGTTGGCAAAATGGGAAATACTAGTTTTAAAAGAAAAAACTATTAGTCTAAAGATGTCTTGGAAATTGTACATACTAATGTATGTGGACTCATTGGAATAGAAAGCTATAGTGGAGAAAAATTATTTATTCTTTTTGTTGACTATTCTAGAATGATGACTGTTATATATCTTAGAGAAAAGTTAGAAGCATTTGAAAAATTCAAATGGTACCTAGCAAGAATAGAAAAGGAAATAGGGAAAAGATTGAAATTCTTAAAATCAAACAGAGGTGGTGAATTCATCTCTAATGAATTCAATAAATTTTGCATTGAAAGAGGAATCAAAAGATAGGTATCAACCCTTGGTACTCCTGAGTAGAATAGAATAGTTGAAAGAAGAAATAGATATATCATGGATTGTGCAAGGACTCTAATGATTGAAAATAATGTTTCTATCAAATAATGGAAGGAAGCCATCAGCACTACAGTTCATACTTTGAACTGAGTATAGTTGAAGGACTTGTATAAAACTCCCTATGAATTATGGTATGGATACAAACCCAATGTAAGTTATCTAAAATTATTTGGAAGTAAATGTTATATCTTGAAAGAGTCTAGAAAAGGAAAGTTTGATGTAAAAGGTGATGAAGGTATATTCTTAGGATATTCTTGCAGAAGTAAGGGACATAGATGTTTGAATTTGTCTACATCATAGAAAGTGCACATGTGAGAATTGATGAGTTTGCAGAAAGAACTAAAGAAGAAAGCAAAAAGGAACTAGAAGATTATAGAAGATTTGTTTACTTCAAACCTGATACATTGCTAGACACATCTATCAATAAGGAGACTTCTACTCCCAAGTCTTCTTCAGTTACTAAGTTGCAAGAAGTTCAAACCGAGTCACAAGGACCCAAGTCACATTTTGAAGCTACCGAGCCAATGCCTACCAAGTCTAAGCAACCAAAGCCAGAATTTGAAATTCAAAATGAAGATAATGCAATTCATTCAAAAAGTAAAGAACTTGTATGGGCCAAGTATGTCAGAAGGCATCATGCACCTGATTAGATTATTGGAGATAAATCAGAAGGTACTATGACAAGAAGTAAGATAATTAAAAGGTACATGTTTACTTGCTGATTTTGAACCTAGAAGTGTTAAAGATGCATTGAAAAATGAAAACTAGATTGAGGCTATGAATGAAGAGATAAAACAAATAGAGAAGAACAAAACCTAGACCCTTGTTCCTAGGCCTAAAGATAAAAATGTGATTGGAACAAAATGGGTATTCAAAAATAAGCTAAATGAAGATAGATAAGTATCAAGAAACAAAGCAAGACTGGTGCATAAAGGATATTCTTGAGAAGAAAGAATTGATTATGGTCAGGCTTTTTCTCTTGTTGCAAGATTAGAAGGTGTTAGGACTCTACTTATGTATGCTACTCATAGAGGATTTAAAGTATATTAGATGGATGTTAAATTTGTATTTCTCAATGGTATACTAGATGAAAAACTCTACATTGAACAACCAAAAAGTTTTGTTGATCTAGACAAAAAGGATATGGTTTGCAAATCACACAAAGCATTGTGTGGTCTAAAACAAGCTCCTAGAGAATGGTATGAGAGGTTGTACAACTACCTTATATAGATTGGTTTCCAGAGAACTAATGATAACAATAGTTTTTATATCAAGGAAAGACTAGATAACAAGATTGTATTGGTAGAGATATTTGTGGATGACACTCTATTTATAGGGAATGATGATCTATGAAAATAATTTTTAGAACAAATGAGTAAAGAGTTTGAAATGTCCATGTTTGGTGAGATAAAATTCTTTTTTGGACTATAGATACAACAAAGCAAGAATTTTATCTACATTACTCAAGCTATGTATATCAAAGAGATACTCAAGAAATTTGGAATGGAAGATTCTAAACTAGTTGGAACCCCCATGTGTACTAGACTGAATCTTACCAAAGATGATGATTCAAAAGAGGTAGGTCATACCTTATATAGATCAATGATTGGAAAATTATAGTATGTAGTTCAAACAAGGCCTGATATTGCTTTAGCGGTTGGGGTAGTAGCAAGATTCTCAACTAAACCTAGAGAAAATCATATGATGGCAATCAAGAGAATTTTGAGATATCTAAAAGGGACTAAAGATTATGGTCTATGGTACAAACTTGGAGAAAAATTAGACCTAAAGGTATTCACTAATGCTGATTAGGTAGGAAATATTGATGACAAAAAGAGTACAAGTGATGGAGCATTCTTTCTTGGTAAAAGATTGGTATCTTGGACAAGCAAGAAGAAAAAATGCACATCCAAATCTATAGTAGAAGTAGAATATGTTGCTGTGGTAGTGAATTATTCCAATATTGTTTGGCTTAAATAGTTGTTGGAAGGCATGAAGGTTGAGATCAAAGAACTAGTTGTCATGTATTGTGATAACACCAGTGCAATTAACATATCAAAGAACCCAGTGATGCATTCCAAAACTAAGCACATTGCCATAAAATATCATTTTGTCAAAGAATTGGTGCAGGATAAAGAAATTAGATTGGAATATGTTCACACAAAAGAACAGATTGCAAACATATTCACCAAGCCATTACCTAAGGATGCATTCTTGTATCTAAGAGGTAAGTTAGAGGTCATTCCCCTATCTAAAGTTCACTAAATAAAGTTTTAGTGATGCATCAACAGGAACCAAGTTGAAGATCAATCAGTTAATGCAGCATAGTCAAAAGGAATATTGCACATGAATTAGTACTCAAGGTACATTGATACTAATTTGGTATGTGTTGTCTTTGGCATGTGTTGTCAAAGAGGGAGAAGATAGTCATATCATTTTGAAATTTGTTTATATCTTTTAAGAAAGAAATACACTATCTTAGAAGTTATGTAATTCCTTCACAAAAGGAGATTACTACATGAAAGAGAAAAAGTTTTTGGTAAAAATATAAGAGGAAGAATCTTTCTATCAGAGAAAGTCTTGTTTTCAAATTTCATTGTGCTATGACATGTTGTGTTGCCATCACTACCAAAGAGGGAGATTGTTGGATACAATTGTCTAATTATGTATTATCTTTGATGTTACACAAATGTCATATCAGTTGTCAGTTAGTACTTACCAAGCTTACTTGGTCAGCAAGATAGTTTTCCTTAGCTACCGACCATTCTTGAAGATTACTCTATGAATTCAGTGTCTACCAAGCTCACTTAGGTGTCAAAGGAATTTAGGCAAGAAATAGTGTTAATTGAGTTCTCATGGTTAGCGAAGGAAAGTTGGATAGAGTTAGTGTTCACTGAGTTCACTCAGTTGCCAAAGGATTTTTGCAAGTTTGCAGTGTTAACCAAGCTTCTATTGGTTAACATAGGAAATCATCTCAAAACCAGTATTTACCAAGCAAGGTTGGCCAATGAAGGATTTTGTTGTTTTGGCATAAGAAGCTTATTTATTTTAAGTATTATTTCTAGCCGACTATGGTGATGATTATTGGTTATTATAATTTGTAATTGAGCTGACGTGACAATCTCCATGGTATAAATGAAAGGTCAAGTTGAGATTTTTAGTGTGTGCAAGTGTGCTGATTGAATTGAGAAAGAAAGAATGAGAGTGAATTGGAAGGATAAGTAGGTATCCTTGTGGAGTAGAAAAGTGTTATTCGATCAAGAAGGATCAAGTATGAAGCATAATAGAGATCTATAATCAGAAATTCAATTGCATCACAATCAGGTCATTTCATTGTTACTCTCTAACCATTGCAACAGTGATCTAAATGTCCTAACAGAGTTGGTTTAATAGATAGTTGTAAATCTTCTAACAAGGTGACAGTTCCTTTGAATTGTTTTTAAGACCTCTTGCAAAGCCAGGGTGGTTAAATCCTCTAACAAGGTCACACCTAACATTTTGTTTTGTAACCTTTAACTAGGTTGGCTCCTAGCAGGGCTCACTTTAGAAGAGTTAAAATAGTAAATAGTTACATTGGTGGTTTTTCCCGTATTGGGTTTCCATGTTAAATCCTAGTGTCTCATGTGTTGGTGTTATTTCTCTTATGCTTGCAAATTAATTACTGTGAATATTTTAAAATTAGCTAAAAGTAAATCACACTTTGCATTTATTGAGTTACAACATTTTTGTGTGTTTACAAAGTAACAATAGCAATTAGTTTTATTGTTGACATCTAAGGGATTTGGGATTTATTTTAGTAGTAATTGATTCACCCCACCTCTCAGTTACTCCTTCTATATTTCTAATAGGTGGATTTGATCGGTTCCTATTCTCCTCTTCCATATAGAAACTTAGACACATTTCCCCAAAATTATATGCAAGATATGTTATTTCATGTTGATAACCATTGGTTATGAAAATATCATGTCTCTAGCATCTCAAGCTGTCTACATCTAACCTATTTGGTGAATTAAATCTAGGAGAAAGACAAATGATCAAAGGGAGTCTAAATCACATCCCTACCCATCTAGTATTTTGTATTTCAATAATATTAAAAATCTCCCTCACTCTTGTTTGTGACCAAATGAAATTATGAGGTAATATTTTTTCTCTTTGCTTGATTCTTAGTAGAATATATTTATACGTCTCTCTTATGCCACTGCAAGCTTGGAATTTGAGGCAATTGATTGCATCTCTATAATCTTGAATAGACTATTGTAGATTATGCTTATACATCTTGGTTGTATCACCAATTTGTGTAATTTCATTAAAATCCATTTGAAAGGAAATTTTTTTGGGTATTCATGTCATACAAAAAGACTTATGCTTGCTTGCATTTCAAGAAATCTATCATTTGTATCATCCCTTCTTTCTGATTTTGCATAAAACAAATGAATGCCCAAAGTTGTAATTCACCAACATATAAATTAAGAATAGAAAACCAATGATGACCCACCAAAAAACCCATGGAAATGAAATTCACACATATTATTGCAAACTATTAGAAAATTGTTAGTATAGTCAGACATGAACTCAAAATAATCTTAATAGTCCATTTTTCTTTTTATGCTAATCTAATTAATTTTTCAAAGCTAGAATCACTCTCTGAGAAAAATAGAATATATTCCTAAAGGTTTCTTTAAATAGTTTAGTTGTAAAGAAATTTGTATTAAACCTATTCTACCTTGTGTTCAGCTTCATCCCTTTCTTTAATGGTCTACTCCAATTATTGTTGTAATTCCTCATTTTGGTGCCTCTATATGGGTAGAGCTATAGAGCTAGATGGTTGTTGATCAATCAATTCCCTAACAATGTACAATTCTTGTCTCAAGACTTGTATTTGATCTTCATATCCTAATTTGATGTCTACAAGTTCATGTTTAACAAAAACAACCCCTTCTTTCAATGTGTTCAATTGTTCATTCTTCAATTTATTTTATTTTTCCAAATTTTCAATTTTTTGTTGAAGTTGTTGTTCTCTTGAAAGCATTTGAGTATGCATGATATCTCTTATTCTTCTTTCTTCCTCAATTTCTTCCTCTTTTTGTGAGAGAAGAATGGTTTCTCTTAGTTGCATCTCTTCCTCATTCAGAACTTTCCTAACTAACATTTGCAATATTTCCTCATCTTCAAATATCTCTTTAGCTTTTGTCATGCCCACATTTCATGTAAGAAACACCACAATTTTTAATTTTTAATTTTTATTTGTTAATTTTATTTATTTTTGTCAAATCCATTCTAGAGCCACTTATTTCTAGTTAATGTAGTATTTTGAATGATGTCTAGCTAACTAACATGCTATAGGTTATAACTAATAACCACCCATTTACAAATCAACACTAAGATATATCTATATATAATAGAAAATTAAATTGACATTATACTAACTAAACTCCTAAATCTAATTACCATAATCAAGTAAAGGCTTTACTATTTCAAACCATGCCACTACTAACAATAGATAATTAGGATCATATAGTAATATTATGTCATAGAATACTCCTTTAACAATATCTTTTTACTTCATTCCTAACACAAAGTATGATACATCCTATGCAATTGTATAGAGTTAGTAGGCATTTCATAACACATATATTGCAACACCACATCATAATTGTCTTAATACAAAATAATTACTAATCCATAGTTATTCCAACCACAAAAACTACTATATATATATATATATAATCTATTTATTAATCACTAGTATTCTACCAATTTGTTGTCATCCAATAATTGCTATTCTTTTATTAACTTACTAATATATTCTAAGGCTATTTACCATTAACTAAAATTCTAATCCATCACAAAATAGAAAATAGAAAAAAATATTCTAACCTAAATTATAATCACTTTACACTCGCTCTTTTCTAACTAATCTATGTTTAATTCTATTCATAACATTTTACATACCAAATATAACCATATATCATTACAATTCAAATTTACTTAATTTTCTAATTAACTATCATTACCACTTTTATCTAACCATGAACTATTACCAACATTCAAAATTTGATAACAAGAAACTAACCCGCCATTAATAACTATAATTTATCCAACTATATTCTACTTACTATATACTATATCTTAACACTTTACCATCAAAAATTCCCCAATCTAATTATTTTATGTACCATACCACTATACAACAAACATTCTTTACCACCTAATTACCTTGCTAATATATCCATTAACTACTATCTAATGCCAACTTTCCTCAACCTATCTTAGTGATAGACAGAACAACTAACTTAATCTACTAACTATATAATTTCATTACAACCCAATTCCTCACTAATCTTACTCTATTGTGGTCCCTTAATTATTCCCCTAATGTACTCTCAAGCATACTTTTTCCTAACTCTCACCTCCCATCTTATCCTAACATTATCCCATTATTGGGTGACTTCACTAATGCATAGGGAGACGAGATGGGTGAGAGGGGTGGGAAACCCATGAATCCCCTTTCCTATTTGGCAAGACAAGCCATATGATTAGGGAGGACAATGCATTTAAGGTGCTCATAGGAGTGAAATTAGGTGGCATAGGGAGTTGAGAGGGGTGGGGACCACCCCATGTGTGGTTCATGTTGCAGGATGTGGGTGTTGCACATGAATAGTGCTTGGGTTGCGAGTGTGACATGGAGAGGATTGGGAGTGGTAGGGACCACTTCCCTCCTCCCATCCTCCAATCACTATAATAGTGTGTCTAGGCACTTCATTTCTAGGGTAAACCCTGCTTACCATAATAATTTCTTTTAAAGATTCTCCCACTTTAAAGCTATGACACTTGATGATATTTGATTAGTTTATAGGTTTCTTGGTACTATAATATTTGGGTGTGACTTCTTAGGAAAGTCTACTTCACGGGATAGTTAGGGGTAGTTATTATATATTATTATTATTTTTTAAATGCCATTGTTTATTGTATCTTATTTTATTATTTACTAATATCTCATTAGAAGATTCTAAAGACTATGCTATTTTAATATTTCATTGGACTATATTAGATAGTGGGACATTTTTTTCTTATCCCCATACAAAATCCAAAGAGCAAAATGCTCACTTCCATATTTTGTTTTCTTATATATGCTTGTGCAGTAATTTCCTACTTAGTTTATTTTTCCTTAAGATTTTGTGCCATCAAATTTGGTTATGTTAAGGAAATCAATGTTTAATACTAGCACTCTACTAAATGCATCAATTGAAAACTCTATTGGGTCTATTGGAATCATTGAAAATTAACCTTTGAAACTTAACATTTTGTGCATATTAATCACTTGCAACAATATTTATCAAATCCTTGTAATACTTTGGGACAAGATCAATTATGAACTCAACTAAATCATTCTATAAATAACAAAATAATGGCTATTGCAACACAAGAATTTTCTTCTCATTGTATCAAATACATAACATGTAATCTTACAATGCACTCACTTAAGCAATCTATAAAGTCTAACTATTGATTGATACATGAATCTCCATTAGGAGAAGTAACTCAATTACATAACTTTAATGTAGACTTCACAATAAATTGATATATCTTTACACATGAACTATTTCCTTCCTTCTTAACAACTATGAACATGATATCCTCTCTTCCTACAATGTCAAATATATGCATAACATCCAATATAAGCTTACAATTTCACATTAATATGCAATAAGATGTAAATCCCTCTCACAATACATAAAACCATACTGAAGATTTTTCCATCACAACACATTACAAAATAAAACGGGAATGATTGATTTCCTCCATCTATATGATACCTCAACACAAAGTTGGCTCTCCACAATTTCAAAGGGAAGACCCTAACTTCTCAATAGATCCCATTCTCACAAACCTACAAAAACATAAAATCAAGAACCATGGAGGCTCACCTCCCATCCTAGGCCTCCAAAGAAGCCACCCACTAAGCTGGGGAAACAAGACCCAAATGGGATACAAACAAATATATTCTAATACATGCAACCACACAACACAATAAATTATAATCCTTCCATGGCTTTTACATTGATTCACTATTGGAATCATAAATACATTGGGTGAAGGTGGGCTCTTCAAAGAGGAGATTTCCATGTCAATACAAATCACACACATTAAATTTTACCATGCCTCTATAAGGCTTTCACCATACATGCTTCTCTTCACAATTTCCACTTATCACCCCTTGATCATAATATCAAGACAATGACTTCAATGGAGCCCATACTCCATGAAATTCCCCCCTTCTCTCCAAGAGAAGAGGCTTTCAACTACATTTTTCAGCCCAACTAACCCCTTTACCCAAGGCTACTCTTCCCTCCCAATGGTGAGTGAAGCCTTCACACCCATTAATAATTTGACATCCCACACCAAAAATAAATAAATTAAGAAGGGAAAAAAAATACATGTAACACAAATCACAATCACATCATCACAATACAATACAAGGATTCACAAAAATAATATATGCTTGTAGCATCATTATGCAAATGTAAAAGATGGTCATGGTTTGAGCACTAACCTTTTTCCAAGCTAAAGGAAAAGATAGTTGATGAAGATTGTCATGCCCAAACTATGAGGGCAAGAACACAACAAAATTTTTTTTTGATTTAAAATTCAACATGCTCTAAGTTTGATATGATTGAGATAGAAGCTTTAGTACAGGTTCTTTACATTACAATCCTAAGGTTTTAGACATGAGGATGATAACATCATTACAATTTTAAAACTTTCGTTATTAGATTAATCTCGATAAAATTATGATATTATATTAACTTATAATGATATGCAATAAAACTTACATAGATAACAATGTGCATGAATTCAGATATCAAATTACTTGCAATATCAAATGAATCAAACCTACATTAAAACTTATTTAAATAGCTAGTTAATCGATAAATTTAAACTATTTAATGATTAAAACAGTAAGAGTATATTTAAAATTAAAACTAACTAAATTAGTACTTATAAAATTAACCCATAACTAAGTAACTAAAAATTATTAACGATCGACACAAGGAGTCCTTAATCAAAACATAGAATAACCTTAATACTTTATTAAATTAACTAATTATACTTTAACAATTTAAAGTTTCATTGAAACTAACTATTAAAATAACAATATATAGAAAAGAAACTAAACTAAACTAATAAGTTAAAACAAAATTCAAATAACTAAAAAAAACAAAGGTAACTATACTAATTAAACAACCAACTAATAAATACTAAACTATCTAAATTAATACTAATCATATTCTAAATTTCTAACCACATTTAAACTAAAATACAATTAAATCAAATACTACTAACTAAGCCTACCTACTTACTAACACCTAACCACTAACCCTCCTGCCCTAAGATCTTACCTACACCCTAGCCCCTAACATCCACTTGGCTACAAGTCAAGTGGATCTGACCCCTCCCTACACCTCTCCCTAGGCCCCACGCAACCCCAAACCTGCACATCAAGGAGAAGGTACGTAGGGGAGACAAAGTCTAAAGTTTAAAACAAGCATTAACTTTCAACAACAATACCATCCCAAAGCTAAGCCAACGTCCAAATTCAATGTCATGTCATGACATAGATTTCTCCACCCCACTTTCCACACAGCCCAAGGTAAGGAAAACGCAACCCAAGAGTTGGGTATGTGAACAGAGGTGAGCAAGGGAGTTTTAAGGAATGAAAGTGACCACCTTAATTTCCTTTCTCAACATAAATGCCACCTTCCCCAAACTAGCCGCTAGGAATGGAGAAGAATGGGGATGGGACAAGGTGGCAGGATGACATCACCCACCCATCCCATCCACTTTGACTTGAGACAGACACTAAACCTTTTTAAAACAAGGCTAACTGACGTCCAAGACCAAGGAGGGCAATGAATACATAAAGTTTTATAGGTGAAAGAAAAGATATTATGATGATAACCTTTTTTTTTAAAATATACCTATTTATGCATTCAAAATTATGCACCCATGAGATTATCATAATATTTATTTTTTTCTTATTTCATTTAGAAAGGAATCTGAGCAAGAATATGCTCAGTGGTCTTGGAAGGAAAGAAATTTCTCCTCATGTATTTTCCAGAGAGTTTTTACTCCTGGGAGTGCATTTTTTTTTTTTTGAAACAAAATTTTAACAAGGCATGGTCATGACATTTTATGCATTTCATTAATGTTACTAAGGATCAGAATAAATCTATGATTAACATTCTTCCTTAAAACAAGTATTCCAATGCAAAGGAGTACATTAGGTATAGTCTCTCAATCTCTTATTTAAACATGTATGTTTTATATTGATTCTTCAAGGACATGGTATGAGTTCTAAATTCTGATTATTATTCTTATTGGTTTCAAGAATGCAACCTCTCAGTCCAATTGATCATATTTGAAGAACTTACGAGGTGAATATATTATACCCATAATTAAAAAAAAAGGTGGTGGATTATTCTCATTCAAATTTGATTATAACCACCATGAAATTTATCAAGAAATGAAATATCTTTGATTTCGTAATATAGGGTTTGCTCTTGATTGATCTCATCATAATACTTTATCATCATAATTGAAACTCACTATATCAATTCAACTCTTCATTATCGTAATTAAAACTTGAACATTCATAAATCAAGACATTATCTATGATTCTATTCTCCCATCTATATATATGCAAATTTATCTATTCTATTTTGATGAGCACTCATACAACTAAACATTATGATCAAATATTATGAGAACCAAATACACTCAACCATTACTTTATTGGCTAACCTGATTCAAAGGCTCAGCCAGGAAAGAATCAGGAAGAAAACCCGGCTTCATTGCCATATACAATAAGGTTTAAAAATACAATTTACAATAGGATCTCAATCCCAATTTTCAATAATTTTATCAGATTTTCTTCATGATCATAATCAAGGAGTTTGTAATGTTTCTGAATCTTATTTCAAGAACCATGGAGGAAACCAATATCTGATCGGGTGACAACCAAGCAGAACCAAAAGAACATCAAGCATGCATAATCATACATGGTTTACACAATACGATTCACAATGAATCCAGACTAGGGAAAGGTGGATTCTTCCAATAGAAGTCAAGCACAACACCCATTCAGATGCCCAATCGGGGCTAATAACCAAGAACTTCTGTTCTCCCATTTAAACTTGCCATACTCATACTAGGTTTGTGCTGACGGGTAAGGGCCCATAACACCCTACCCTTTATCCCTCTTCTCATCCTGAGAAGAGACTCTACACAGGTTGGAGTCCAACTAAATAGACCTTTCCCAAAATTGGTCACTTCTACCCTCTACAAGGGTGAGTAATACCAAAACACCCATGTAAGGAAAACTCAAAAAAATGCAAACATAAACAAGGAAAAAAACCAAAAAGACATGGTTTTCAAATCTTCCCACATACCCAAAACCATACAACAGTGAAGCAACAACAAGATAACATGAACATGAAACCAAACATAAAATCTGAATAAGGGAGATGAGAATTTCCTACCTTCACAAAGAGGTAATGGCAATGAACCAGTTTGAGTAGAGTATCCCTTTCCTTCCTCAAGCTTCAAGAAAATCTTCTCTAAAAGTAGAGATTGGGTAACAACCCACTAGTCCAAGGAAGGCCTCCAAATAAGCCTCCAACTCAACCACCCAAAAGGAGCAATAACTATTTTCACCCACTAGCCACCCTAGAAACTCCTAACTCAACCTACACTATGGTTAAACCCCAAGTGGAGATGAGGTGAGGTAACTCAAGATACCCATGATCAATTTTCGCACAAGGGCAAAAAGGGACTTTTTGAGTGACCTCAAAAGTCAAAGCAAGGGGCTTAGGGGTTGGAAAAGACCCCTAACCCATACCCATACCCTATGGTTAGAAAAAAAACAAGTTTTAAAGCCTTAAGAAGAGGTTTAGAGTCAAATAAAATCTAGGAATAAAATAGGTCCAACTTACTATACTAACTTAAACCAACTTGGTCCAAAGGTTAAACAATTAACCCTAAACAGCCACTGAAGCACATAACCATTTTACGAGTGTCAAGCGACATGGAAAGAACATAGTTATGAACATTTAACATTCATTGAGAAAGGAAAATGCATACATACATCTCACAATAAAAATACGTGAATTATGAACAACAAGGTTTCCAAATTTAGCACATGGAGATCAGTTCTGTTCCTCTGTAGGGTTTCTTGGCTAAATATCTGCACACTCATTGCACACATCAGTAGTCCCGTAAAATCATATGTACATAAATGCATACGTATTCAAAAATTCACATAAATTAAAACATACATCAATAAGGGTTTCTTTATCCTACTTAATTCTTAACCATTAAAAATATCTTAAATCAAAGCCTCAATCCTACCTTTACTGATTTCAGCAACATACATATACATGAAACATTATATGACAATCATCAAATATATCTGAAAATAACATCACACAACATGAAATAATAAAATATGTTCTAAGCATCAGATAATGTCTCGACATCTCGAGTCGTGAATAACAAAATAAGGGTAATGTATCACTATGCTACGATGGGTCGGGGCGAGGCCTCACAAAGATGTCCCTTCTCTTATCCTTCTTCCCAAAACCCTAATTGTTTCTAAAATTAGAGAGTGAGTGAACATCGAACTAGTTTTTTCAAGTCTCTCTAAAAAGGCTCTCCCACTATCTATTTTGGCAGAAAACATCAAGCCATTACCTCTTACAACCTTGTCCCTCCCAAGTGTGTTATTTTTGACCTAGTGGATACATGTGGAATAACTCATGTGACAACTCAAATTTTGAATTGGTGTAAGAATTCATTGGTAAAGCCCCCCCACCCACCACCCCCCCCCCCAAGGCTAGCTAAGTATTAACATGGTCAAATTTAGGCCCCCTAACATGTTATACTAACATATGGGTGGCTTATTTTCACAAAAAAAGACACTTTGGGACCACATAATGACCCTTTAAAACCCTATCCAAGTCTAAATTTGATTTTCCCTTTGATATTGACTCATCCCATACCTTGTCAAGTGGGTTTACTTAATCTTTAAAAAAAAAATTAGTTTAAGGGTTAAATGCTATTGTGAACAAAACCCTAGGTGACATGTCATTAACACACAACAATCTACAAGTGTCAAGTGGCACATTAAAGCACATTACACATCATCACAGCATGTCCCTAATGCATCTTTGAGATTAAAATTTTCACACACATGCAAGCTTACATTTAAAACATAAAATACATCACAACAAGGCTTTTGAATCTTCCAAAGATTAGCCTTGGCTAAATCATGTTTACATGAGTTTGGACTTTGTTTCCTTGATAAATTTCCATGGTTCCACTTCATGCACACTAAACTTGAGCATCATTAGTCCAAAAAGAAGTCATATAAAATACATATTTTATAAATGCATACAAATTCCAATGTTCTGTAATCCACATTAACATAATTCATTCAGATTTCCTTTCTTAATCATTTCAAATAAAGCATTCAAAGCATCAAAATATCACAATTTTTATATCACATTTAATCTTAAATCAACATGATCAAATTAGCATTTAGAATCACATGATAATCCTTTTTCTATCCTAACATGCGTAAAGTTGCATCCATATTTGTTAGATCATCCCATTAAAAAAATTGGTTCTTAATACATATCATAGGTGAAAGTCACTACTATAAATACCAAAATCAAATAGATAATATAGGTCAGTCCATCTAAATCTTGAACATATGTCAAAATATCAAGTCCTGAGTATCAAGATGCAAGTAAGATATCTATGCTATGATGGGTTGGGGTGAGGCCTTATAGCTTCTCTTCGCTTAACAACTCCTCATCTTCAACTTTTTCTAGTGCTTTAAATTCTTCTTCTACCCTTTCTTCTTCAAAACTCAAATTTTCATCAACTTGAATTTTATCCTCATTTAAATTATCATGAATTGGAAAATTAAGGATAGAGCCATAAGTTTTTTGATCATCTATTTGATTAATATTACAGTCACAAGTTTCATGTTTTTTTGTCTTAACATGGTTCTTGTGGATTTGTTTGAAGACTCACAACTACATGTGGGGATTCTTGAAAAGACTCTTCTATTCCTTTTTTTGAATGCTCCATTTCAAAAATATTTCCCTCAGTAGGAGGTTCTTGTGTGA
Organism: Cupressus sempervirens; assembly: GCA_028749045.1. Classification (NCBI taxonomy): domain Eukaryota; kingdom Viridiplantae; phylum Streptophyta; class Pinopsida; order Cupressales; family Cupressaceae; genus Cupressus; species Cupressus sempervirens. Next base: position 317,094,019 of record CM053788.1, read on the forward strand.
CTCCTATTATTTCATTAAGTTTCTCTGTAGTTGGTTTGTTTTGCTCAAGTATTAATGTGACTTTTTATTCTTTTTCAGCTTTATTCTCAATAGATTTCTTCTTTTTACTAGGATTTTTTTATTTCTTCCTAGATTGGGTATGCACTTTTGTAGGCTTTTCTTTAGTAGAAAGAAACCTAGGAGGCTATAGAGTTACAAGAGGTATTTCTTTATTCAATTTTTTCTTATGGTTCTTTCTAAATTTAGGCACCTTCAATTCTACTACCCTATATTTACATTCTACCTGGGTTTTAAGTTTTTGTGTTTCTTGAACCTAGTTTTTTGTCTCAATTGAACTTTGGGTTCCCATTTTACATTCTTAACCTTGGAAATGCTACTACTACTACCTTCCTTTATTAAGAAATTCTACTAAGATTCTTCTTGAACACCAATTTTTACAAAATAATATTTTAAAATCAAATGAATGAGGGCTTGATATCTTACCTCTTTCTATTTTATCTTGGCTTTAGGAGTTATAGTTGACAATTGATGAAAGGGAAATTCTAGTAGGTTCATCCTTAATTTAGGCTTCTGTTCACTATACTGTATATGGCACAACATTTTCAAAATAGGGCCAAGCACCATTCCATATTGGCCTTCACAAGTTAAGTATTTCATTAGTACCATTACTAGATCTTTCCATGGTTTAGACAATGATACTATATTAACCCCTTTAGTATTACCATTTCTCTTGACCAATTCCAACCTTTTATCATCCTTTTGAGCATTGTAGAATTGGTCAACCAAATCTTCCAAATTTGTGGTCCATTTGGTAATTATTTCTCCTTTAGCTAGAATACTAGAGACTTGACTTATAATTATCATGGTAACATGAATGATTCATCCATGGAATTTGGTAATATTTACATGAAAGTTTTGCACAAATTCATTTACCAATTCTTCAACAAAACCCTCATACATTCTAAGAAAATTCAGTCATCCTATTCAGTACAACCATTGTTCTAATTCTATGCTCAATTCCAATATTTGTGGCTCTGATTTCCTTTTCTTCCACATTTGATCAACTCTTACAACTAGTTTTCCAAAAAAAAAATATGATAAAAGCACCTAGAAGCAACAAAATATTGAATATCAAAATTGAATGGACTAGAGAACTACTGTTATTTTGAGTTTAATACAAGTACTTATAATGAAAAATTATTTAATTAATGAAGCATGTTTTTCCTTTTTAAGCCACATGAAACAAATCCTGATAAATTATTTAAACTCTTTTTCTCTTGGAATTGGAGGAGCTTAGAAGTTTGAAGTACTTTTTGATGTGACTTTTTTCTTTCTTCATATCTTTTCATAAGATTTGAGCATTAATTACATTTTATTCCATTTTAGTTCCCCTCAAAAATTATCTAAGAATAATTTACTATGCATAACTTGTAAGGCCCCTTCCCTACTGCCCTATTATAAATCTTAATAACACAAATATGATTAGAAATAGGAAGAGTAAGGAGATGAGATGACATTTTCCTGCCTCTTGGATAAAATGAAGGTAAGAAGGCTTAGGATCTAAATATGTCATGATTGGCATTTCCCTTATCAAGAATGAATTTGAGATGTTATTGAGTTATTTTTGTGCTAAGTATCTTATTGAAAATTGTATTAGGTTGATAAGCTTAAACCCTATAGAATAAAGGCTCGAGATGACATAACTAGAAACTACATTGATAGGTTGATGAGATTTTATTATCCATTAGGATAATTGATTTAGATGGTCATCATGGAAAGATGAAACAACACCCACTCTTGTGTGTACTGATAATAATTATAGATAGAAATTGTTATCAATCTTGGGTAAGGACCTACTTGACAGAACTTGATATGATGTAAATATAATAATTCCATTATTGTGCAAATGGTATTAGGTGGATATGTTATGGAGGATAATAAGTAAGTTAAAGAATACAATATATTGGCTGACAAGATATAACAGAATTGTCTAATGACTGATGTTGAACATATGTAGACATGATTATGCTAGCTTACTAATTTCTTGATAGAATTGGTACACCTTATGATATGTTATCTCAAAATGAAAATGGCATACTATTAGTGATCACACTATGTTTAATGAATCAAAGGATACTAGTTGTAATGCTTACATTTTGGTGAATTTCACTTATAATGTGTACTATGACCTAACTCATATGCCTGATGATCTAATAGTTATGGATTCAATATTTTATCACCATGATAGAAATTGGAATATAATGTGATTCACAATATTAATTTGATCATGGTAAGGAAGGTTAATGTTGATATGCAAATTCTAATATTTTAATGTTTTAGATGCTTTATATGAAAATGATTAGAAAATAAAGTTGATTACAATAATTGAGTATGTTGATGTGAATTATTCAATATGAAATTCTTCAAGCACCTATATACATACATTTATATGAATTTTTTTTCATTGGGCTACTAATGTTCGAGTTTAGTGTGTAGGCAATTGAACCATGGAATTTTATTAGGGAAACAAGGCCCAAACTTATGTGGACACAATATAGCTAAGGAAAATATTTGGAATATTCAAAGCCTCGTGATGTGTTTATTTCATAAATGTGAGTTGCATGAGTGTAGTAAATATATATTCATGAATGAATTAGGGACATGCCGTTGTGATGTGTAGTGTGTTTTAATGTGTCACTTGGCACTTATAAATTATTTATGTGTTGATGACATGTCACTTAGGGGTTCTATTCATGGCAACACTTGACCTTAAACTAAATTCCCTTTAGAAGATTTAATCAAATCCTCTTGGAGAGGGAATATGATGGGTCACCATCAAGGAGAATTTTGAACTCAAACTTGATAAGGTTTTTAGAGGGTCAATAAGTGGTCCCAAAGTTTTTTTTTGTGAAAATAAGCTACCCATATGTTAGCATAACATGTTAGGGGCCTAAATTTGACCATTTTAGTGCCTAGCTAACATAGGGGACCCTTTAGCCAATGCATTCTTCCACCAATTCGAAATTTGAGTTGTCATGTGACTTTAACCTTTCCTTCACACTTGGTCAAGGTCCTATATTTAGAAGGAACAATAGTGTAAGATAAAGTGGGCTTCATGTTTTGCCAAAAATGGAGATAGTGGGGTTGGAGGTCTTCTTAAGGGGGTTTGGACAAACTAGTGGGTGTTCACCCACTCTCTAAGCTTAGATACAACTAGGGTTTTTGGAAAGGAGTCTAAGGAGAAGGGAGTTCTTCATCAACCACCATTGCCTTTAGCTTGCACCAAGGTTCATGCTCAAACCATGACCATCTTTTGCATTTTCACAATGTTGATGAAAATATGCGTTGTTGTTGTGGGTTCATGTATTTTCATTATGAATCCTTGTATTGTGTTATGATGGTGAAATTGTGATTTGTGTTACATGTATTTTCTCAGTTTCTTTCTCGATCTCCTTATAATGTTTTGGGATGTTGAATTGTAAATGGGTGTGAAGGCTTCACTCACCATTGGGAGGGAAGAGATGCCTTGGGTGAAGGGGTTAGTTGGGCTCAACATTGAAGTTGAGAGATTTTCCTCTTGGAGAGGATTTTTTGGTTCATGGAGTATGGGCTCCACTAAAGCCATATGCCTTTTTGTTATTATGGAAGACATAAGTATATTGACATGATGAGGAGATGTATTTGATAGCCTCAAAGAGGCATTATGCAATTGAAAATTTACATGTGTATATGGAAATGGCACTCTCCTCTTTGGAGAGCCCACCTTCACCCATTGTTTCATGATTACAATAGTGAATCATTGTGTCAAAACCTGGAGGGATTGTTTATGTATTGTGATGTCCACTTGTATGCATTGTTAGTTGCATGAGTGTCACCCATTTGAATCTTGTTTCCCTGCTCGGTGGGTGGCTTCATAGAAGCTTGGGATGGGAGGTGAGCCTCCATGGTTCTTGTTGTTTTCTTGTGATGTATTTCTAGATTTTATGCTCAAGGGAGAAAATGGGAAAAAAAATTTAAAAAATTGGAAGGATCATCTTGTCGATGTGCTTGAAGGAGAAAACTTGTCTCTAAGAATTGTATGGAGAATCTTTCTCCACCTTATTCATATTGTTGCAATGAATAATTGCATAGTAGCAAGGAAGGGATGGGCTAGATTGTAATGCATTTGAAAGAATGAAGTCCTTCTCTAAGTCATTTGAATATTGTATTGTGAAGATGAACCCTTAAATGCCATCATTGGTGTATAATACTAAGGTCTACATTTTACGTATATTTTAGTGAAGAATAGATTCATGAAAGAAATTAAGAAATTTGGATATTATTATATGAATTCATATTGTGAATTTCAATGCAATGCATTTAGTTGCAATCAATTAGAAAGGTTGACAATCACAATAATCATAGATGGGATGTAAAAGAAACTCATCCTATAAGATATCTCATTGTTTGATATGCACGTAATGTACATGTATCACTTGTATCATGCTCATTTTGAATCATGAACCAATAAATTTCAGAATGATTGTTCATATAAGTAAAGTTTGTGATGCATTAATTCAATAAGAATTATCACTTAAAGTTCCACTAGGGATAGGAAGAATTAATCTATTTGTTTCATATCTGATCTTGTTTTCAAACTCTTTTCAAGTGTTAAGCTAATTGTTCAAGTTATCTTGATAGATTCATTAATCAAGTAAAATTCATTGAGACATTAAAATTGCATTGTAGTTATGTTAAACCTATATTCACAATGCTATAGTTGAATAGAATCTAAAGAAAAATAATAATAATAATAATAATTAGAAGAGAACACTTGACAAGTTAGAAAAATGGGTTGGAAGTGAGTATTTCACTCTCTAGAAAATGTATGGGAGGGAGAAATAATCCACTCCCCAATTATAGAGCAATTAGATAATCTTCCAATATATTCCCTATGATTCCCCTGTAAAATTTATAAATAAATGTCTTATAAGTTTTCCTTATAGTCTAAGACTTTAATGAAGTACAAATTCAAAATGGGTCAATCTCATGTCCCATCATGAGTTCCCATACATTCCCCAAGAGGCTAATGTGAGCATTGGTAGTCTTGCAATATTGAAAAGAATAATAAAAAATAACTTTAAAATAAAATAAAATAAGATCAAAACCTACTCCAAACTCTCCTAGGCATCTACCCCTTTTTAGAATGAAGTGCACATTTTAATATTAAGAAGAAAAGGGGGGCATTTGGGGAAAGTGGCCACTAATAAACACACTCTATAGTATACTATACATTGCCTAGTCATACCACACCTTTATGTGTACCCCAAACTCCATGTGAATTTAAGGTTGTAAGGGGGAGCTTTCTTGGCAATTAAATGTGGTCATTTCTTCTTGTATTAATGCCTTAACTTGGTGGGCCACACACCTTTCTAAACTTCACACTTCTCCATGCATACAGCTAGGGATGGTTCAACTTGGGAAACCACCCAAGCTTCTTTAGGATTACATGTATTCCTTGGGTGGAACCCCAGTGGTTGGGATATTTTTCCTTGGGATGTAGTGAGCATGTTTTGTCATTGGAGTAGTACAACAAATATGTTTTGGAAGAGAGCCATGTGGGTAGTAAATTAGTTCAATGGATAAAGGGGTTTTAGTGAAGTAAGATTTTAGTAATATGTATTATATAGTTAGTGAATGAGTAATTAGTTGGCCAGTAGTTAGTGAGTAATTTGATTATAGGATATAAAGTTAGTAAGAAGATAATAAGGTAAAAGTACATAGAAATTAATTAGTTGATAGTGATGTAATGAAGACTAATTAATAAGTAATTGATTGGAATTGGAATCAAATGATTATTATAAAGTAATTTTTTTCAATTATGAATTGGGAATTAGGAATGTTATATGTATATCAGATGTTCGTAGGCATGCAAAAAATGTAAGGTAGTAGGATGATTAATAGGTATAATCTAGTAGATCTTATAAACAAGTAGATAGTGTTTTAACAAGGGTGGTTACTTAGTTAATGTGTAGAATAAGTAGTAAATGGTAATGATTAGTAAATAGAATCAACAAAGTTATTAGTAAATGTTATATGAAATTGAATTGGATAGTAGATGTTACAAATTATGGATAGTGGAAGCATAAGTGGATTAGTAGAAAGTTTTTAAATATAGGGTTTAGGATAAAATATGAACATGAGCATACATGCTCTTGAATTATTATAATTATGAACCTATGTCCAACAAGATTTTTACATGACACTAGTGAAAGAAAAGCATATTCTAGGGGTTGGGTTATTAACATAAATTGGGACTCTCTTTATTGATGATTCCACAATCTAACCTCATAGGTGGATAAACCTTTTTGGAGATCATCACCTAACTCTTTGTCACAACCTAATCCCTAATAAACCCTAATAAGTGCTAGCCTCAAAAGCTTTTTAGAATAGAATCTACCAATCAATCTCTTTTGATGTAGTAGGGTTATTCAAGAAATTCATGTCATCTAGCATTGTTATCTTTTGGAACTAATTTAATGGGTATAGTAATTAAAGATGTATCACCCTCTTGGAAATAGTAGTCACTCGAAGACCCTAAGGCATATATTCTTAACATTTTACTATTGGTAACCTCATAGCATCATGCATATGTCATTATGGAGAAAAAAAATTAGTTGTGTTCTTGATTGGTAAATTTTTGGGCATTACATTCTGGTATCAGAGCCAGGTTTTGCAACATTGGGCATTAATGGGTCCATGCAATCTAAATGTTACCTTAAGAAAAGTGAACCCTCTATGAACTTGCCTTTTAAGATATCAGACTATATTAGTAAGTTGAGTAAAAAAACCTAATAACTTAGGACTAAGTGATCTTAAATAATTAGTGATCTTGCATTAAGAACACATATAACACATAGATTTAACATGGTTCACCCAAAAACTTGGGCTACATCCATGTACATAGTCGTCCAATATTTCTTATTATCTAGTAATTACAATACAAACCCTTATAGCTCAATACTACCATGAGAACAACCTATTTCATTATACATCACTTTACAAAAATCCCTAACCCTAAGATATCTTATATAATATACTCCTGCTTTAGGGTTACAATATGCCTATCTAAACAAGGCATGATAAAATAGGAACATAATAATTTTTCAAGGTGATGCCACAAACCTCAAAAAATTATGAAGTATGTACAATACTATCAATAATGATAATAATTTATTGCACAAAAGATAGTATGTCCTCTTAAGAAATTTTTTCTATAAATGTATATTTTCTTATAAAGAAAAAGTAAGTTGTAGACCTTAATGAGGAAACTCATATAATACCCTAATAGCTATAAGACCTATGTGAACTATGATCATGTTACACATAAAGAAATCTTTGGGACATACCAAGAATTGAAAGGGTCTAGTGAATTTATAACTTATAATGATGGTTTATCCTTAAGTAAAAATAAAATAAAATAAAAATAAATAAATTCATGAAATCTTCAGAACTAAATTTTCCGCTTTAGATTGACACAATGATCTTAATAAAATTGATGAGCATTACAAATAGAAGAAAACCATAAGGATACAAATAGCTACCCTACTATGCAGTTCTAGTAGAACAATGATAAAATATTATACATTGATGGTAATGTTTTATGTTTTGACTATCATGATAGTGACTCTATATTTTTGATAATGGAAGCCATACATGGAGATGGAGAGTAGGATATTATTCTTAGAATATGATATTTCAAAGATGCTAGCCCCATAAGTACTCCCTTGTGATACCTATTACAAATTTTTAGTACAAGCTTGTTCCTTAGGGAATCCATCATTACACCTTGAATGGCCATTGTTAGGGAAGTGTGTGAGATTAATATAGAGGTATCTATTTTGTCCTTCTCATCGTGATCCTCTAGTATCATATTCCAAGGTGTGCAACACAAACCTTGATTTCCTTAAATCATATAGCCAAAGGGCCAATTGTATAATTGGTGTAGAATCTCTATCTCTAGACAACTTTGAGTAGTTCTTGTTAACAATAGGTAGAAGGGTAGGCAACCATATTCAATTGAAGTATGAGCTCCTAGACTCAAGAACCCCATCAAAAATAAGATTTGGATCACACTCCTACCTATTAACAAGAGAGTTTTTCTTTACACACCATTGAATTCCAATATAGCTATCAGACAACTTGCCTTTCCTTCCATTAGGAAACCTTGGTATGGCTACATCACCCTTAAAATTCTAATTGGTGTGAATGATTTTATTGATTCTCATTATGGTCTCATTTCCTTAGGGACATCCTTGTTTCATTTTGAAGATTTACCATTGTGGCCACACTTATGTTTGTTTTCCTTTAATTGGTTAATTTTATCTTGGATTTAAATTATTTATGAGGCATTTTCTTGACAATATTGTTGATAAGTGTGTGGTACTCTGATTTTTGAAGTGGCCATACCAAGAGGTATTCTTGATAATCTATGTTGAAAATTGGGATGCCATATGGCCATCTTGTTATAAGATGTGAAGCTTTTAGATAGGGCCCCTAGAACACCATTTCTTCTTATGTCATAAATATGAACTCTTTCAAACATTATATAACATAGGAGTGGATTATACTTTGACTTGTTAGGGTATGAATAAACACCACATTAAGGACTTTAAGTAAGTGTGTTAAAATCATAAAAATATGCACTGGAATAGTTAGGCCTGGGAAAGGTTGTGTAATCATTACAATAATAGAAAAGACAAAATGATCAAAATTACTAAGGAACTAGGGTAGAAACTATGCAATGTCAATATTGACCAAGCATAGGTGAAACTCATGTTCATTATTTTGATCTTAAAATAATACAAGTAAGTGCATTCCAAGTCTAAATGTCTATATAAGGGGATTTCATTATGTCTGGGAATCAATAGGAAGATTCATCTAAAAGATTCATCCTACCTAAGAAAGGATTAATCTAAATGTTTCATAGTTGATCCTATACAAAGATAATGCAAAAATCCAATTATTGCCTTGCAAAAGGTAATAGAAAGTCTCAAATAGATTCTGATAGTTCCAATAGCATATTCAATTGAAGGCATCAATCAAAATATTGATATTAACACTCAACACTATAATTGATTTCTACATTACAAAACCTTCAATGAGAAACAAACAAATAAATAAAATACCAATCAAGTGTTTGCATTTGATGGGTTGTAAGGAAATCTTGATCAAGATAATAAAATTAAATTCTCATACTTTTGATGAAAGATAAATAATCCCATCAAGGAAAGATATCCATTATCGGTAAGTTGAATATTGGACTATAATCATAAAATTTAGATAGTGCCAAGTAGAGAAAATAACCCATGCTAGTAAAGAATAAAGTTAGCCCATGACAATTAATAGAGCATATATTAACCTTGGTAATCCATAATCATCAAACTCAAGGAACTGTATATAGAAAATAATAATAGCAAGAAAATGGACTTCAAACATAAGTGCAACCGATTAGGAGGAAGAATTTTGAGTAAATGGTACCATATGAGAAATAAGTGGGTTGACAATACTACCCATTGGTAAATGGAATATACCCTGTATATGTGAAAATGCGGGCTATGCTAACACACATACTTCAACATGATCCTTATTTGCGGATTCATCCTGGAATGAACATTGGATTGTTCATGCAAAAATCAGCCAACAAAGCAACCTGTTGCCTTCTATCTAAAGGGAATTGCTTGTTAGATATCCTCAGATTTGAGGTGTTAAGCAACCAAACCCTCTAAGAATGAAGGATTTAAAAGAAAATGCGACTAATCTATATGATATGCAAGTAATCTAGATGAAGTGCAAGCAATTAATCTAGGAAATAGAAGACATTAATCTAAATGTATGCATTGTTATTTTAAATGACAATTTAAATGCAATAAAAATATGAAAGCTAGAAAGTTGAGTACTCAATTCGATAGCAATTCAATACTATTCAAATTTCAACCTCTGTAATGAGGAAATGAAGGTCTCTTAAATAGACTTTCTTGGAATCCATCAACGGTTGAGATCGATTTCAATCAACAGTCAGGATTGAAAATGAAGTTCAGTCATAAAGGAAGATTCACAAATCAAAGGGAGTTAACTGGCTTAGATCTGAGTGTAAGAGTTAGTCAACTCAAATAGACTTTAGTGTAAAAGCAAGTGATTTGGGTCACTTCTAATTTGATCAATAGTGAACTGGGAATTTCCTTTTTGAATTGAAGAGAGATTTTGGAGAGATATTTAATTTAATAAAATGAGATATGCTCTCATAATTACCTTTTTCATTTAATTAAATAATTCTATTTAATTAATTAGAGGCACTTTTCTTATTTAATTTAAATAACTTCATTTAATTAATTAGGAATAACTTCCCATTTAATTAAATAAATTTGTTTTAATTAATTAGAAGTAAGTTCTTCATTTAATTAAATAATTTTGTTTAATTAATTAAAATAGGCATATTTATTAAATTAAATAAATTTAATTCCATAGTACATTAGCCTTAGGATATAATTTAATTTAATTAAAGTATAAGTAATTAATAATTAAATAAAATATTAATCAATAGGTTTAACGTGACTAATATGAGTAAATACTATAGGAATTAAATAATAAGCATGATGAATGCAGATTAGGGTTTTTTGCATCTAACAATTAAGTCAAGTAGTGAGTAGTAGAATAAGAATTTGCCTAGTGAAATAGGACTTAAGATTGATTAGAAATAGACCAGAATTGGTATCATGGTAATGAGCCAATTTTGGGGTATTATATTTTGCCCCTCTTTGAATGAATGTGTGAGCAACATGTTCAATTCAAAGAAAATAAAAAAGCATGATCGAAAATGAGATTGATTTCGAAGTTGATCACATAGAGACCAATTGATAAGCTTTTAAGGACCATCTCTAGAATAGAGCTTAATCCTAAGGGATCCAAGGAAAGCACTTAGATACCTAAGATTGATAGCATTTAAAAGAATATCTCCAGAATGGAGCATAATCTTTAAGGATCGAGATAGAACGTCTAGATACTTGAAATTGATAAGCATTTAAAAGATTGTCTCCATAACGGAGCTTAACCTTTAAGGATCTAAATAGAACACCTAGATACCTGAGAGTGATAAGCATTTAAAATATTATCTCCTGAATGAAGCTTAACCTTTAAGGATCCAAATAGAACATCTAGATACCTGAGATCAATAGCATTTAAATGATTATCTCCAAAATGAAGCTTAATCTTTAAGGATCCAGATAGAACACCTCGATACCCGAGATTGAAAGAATTTAAAAGATTAACTCTAGAATAGAGCTTAACCTTTAAGGATCCAAACAGAACATCTAGATACCTAAGATTGAAAGCATTTAAAAGATTAACTCCTAAATGAAGCTTAACCTTTAAGGATCCAAACAGAACATCTAGATACCTGAGATTGAAAGCATTTAAAAGATCATCTCCAAAATGTAGCTTAATCTTTAAGGATCCATATAGAACGTCTAGATACCTGAGATCAATAGAATTTAAAATATTATCTCCATAAAAAAGCTTAATTTTTAAGGATCTAGATAGAACACCTAGATACTCGAGATTGAAAGAACTTAAAAGATTAACTCCAAAATAGAGCTTAACCTTTAAGGATCCAAATAGAATGTCTAGATACCTGAGATTGAAAGAATTTAAAAGATTAACTCTAGAACAGAGCTTAACCTTTAAGGATCCAAAAAAACCATCTAGATACCTAAGATTGAAAGTATTTAAAAGATCATCTCTAGAATGGAGCTTAATCTTTAAGGATCCAGATAGAATGTCTAGATACTTGAGATCAATAGCATTTAAAAGATTATCTCCAGAATGAAGCTTAATCTTTAAGGATCCAGATAGAACACCTAGATACCCAAGATTGAAAGCATTTAAAAGATTAACTCTAGAATAGAGCATAACCTTTAAGGATCCAAATAGAATGTCTAGATACCTGAGATTGAAAGCATTTAAAAGATTATCTCCAGAACAAAGCTTAATCTTTAAGGATCTAGATAGAACACCTAGATACCCAAGATTGAAAGCATTTAAAAGATTAACTCCAAAATAGAGCTTAATCTTTAAGGATCCAAATAGAATGTATAGATATCTAAGATTGAAAGCATTTAAAAGATTAACTCTAGAACGAAGCTTAACCTTTAAGGATCCAAACATAACATCTAGATACATAAGATTGAAAGAATTTAAAAGATCATCTCCAAAATGGAGCTTAATCTTTAAGGATCTAGATAGAACATTTAGATACCTAAGATCAATAGAATTTAAAAGATTATCTCCAAAAGAAAGCTTAATCTTTAAGGATCTAGATAGAACACCTAGATACTCAAGATTGAAAGCATTTAAAAGATTAAATCCAGAATAGAGCTTAACCTTTAAGGATCCAAACAGAACGTCTAGATACCTGAGATTGAAAGCATTTAAAAGATTAACTCCAAAATGGAAATTAACCTTTAAGGATCCAAACAGAACGTCTAGATACCTTAGATCAATAGCATTTAAAAGATTATCTCCAAAATGAAGCTTAATCTTTAAGGATCTAGATAGAACACCTAGACAATCGAGATTGAAAGAGTTTAAAAGATTAACTTCAAAATAGAGCTTAACCTTTAAGGATCCAAATAGAACATCTAGATACCTGAGATTGAAAGAATTTAAAAGATTATCTCTAGAACAAAGCTTAATCTTTAAGGATCTAGATAGAACACCTAGATACCTAAGATTGAAAGCATTTAAAAGATTAACTCTAGAACAAAGCTTAACCTTTAAGGATCCAAATAGAACATCTAGATGCCTAATATTGAAAGCATTTAAAAGATTAACTCCAGAACAAAGCTTAACCTTTAAGGATCCAAATAGAATGTCTAGATACCTGAGATTGAAAGCATTTAAAAGATCATCTCTAGAATAGAGCCTAATATTTAAGGATCTAGATAGAATGTCTAGATACCTAAGATCAATAGCATTTAAAAGATTATCTCCAGAATGAAGCTTAATCTTTAAGGATCCAAATAGAACACCTAGATACCTAAGATTGAAAGCATTTAAAGATTAACTCCAGAATAGAGCTTAACCTTTAAGGATCCAAACAAAACATCTAGATACCTGAGATTGAAAGAATTTATAAGATTAACTCCAAAATGAAGCTTAATCTTTAAGAATCTAGATAGAACACCTAGATACCCAAGATTGAAAGCATTTAAAAGATTAACTCCAGAACAGAGCTTAACCTTTAAGGATCTAAATAGAATGTCTAGATACCTGAGATTGAAAGCATTTAAGAGATTAACTCTAGAATGGAGCTTAACCTTTAAGGATCCAAATAGAATGTCTAGAAACCTGAGATTGAAAGCATTTACAAGATCATCTCCAGAATGGAGCTTAATTGTTAAGGATCCAGATAGAATGTTTAGGTACCTGAGATCAATAGCATTTAAAAGATTATCTCCAAAACAAATCTTAATCTTTAATGATCCAAATAGAACACCTAGACACCTAAGATTGAAAGCATTTAAAAGATTATCTGCAGAATAGAGCTTAATCTTTGAGGATCCAAATAGAACACCTAGATACCTGAGATTGATAAAAGATAACAAGGTCCTATCATGAGTCATAGTATCATCCTCAAAAAAAGGCATGATCCTCAGGAGTCAGGGTTTAGACTGTCCCAATACTTGTCCATCAAACTCTGAGAAGAGTTGTTATAAGGTTGATCAATTGATGAAAAGATAAGATAGATAGAAAATATGCTAGATAGAAGGGAACAAGATGCCTCGAGTGGTGAAATGCTCTAAATGATGAGCACATAAGATGAGAACGAGATGCCTCAAGAAATAAGTATCCAATGATGTAATCATCCTGCCCCCTCAAGAGCGAAATCAAAAGATGACACACCAAAAATATGATATGAAGTAGTATATCATGAGATATAGAAGAAATTTGAGAATTAACCAAATGTAGAAGAGATTAGAATGATCTGAAGAAAAGAGAAGAGATCAAAATGATCTAAAGAAAATTTAGAGTTGTTATGTAATGATTGTGAGGTTTGAAAGACCAAGTTTGACCAAATGTTGACCAGATTTAGCCATAGTTGACTTGAGTTGACTATTTCCAAAATGGATTTTGAAAATATGGAGAATGTAGAGTTGAAAGGATGTTAAGAATCACAAAGTATCAAAAGATTTGGGCTACACAAGTGTTCGATTGCATCAGTCCCCAAAATTTTAAAAGGCATTTTTGAGGCTTTTAGGTGTGTTATATTTCAAATTCAATCCCAAAAATGGATTCAGAATAGTCAAATTAGCCAGGGATGTGATTTTCGTGCAAATCTGAGCACTTTGAAAAATTTGGTCAACAGCTATATAAGGGCCTAAGGGGTCATTTTCAATTCTTTTGTGCTTTTTGTCTTCTATTGATTTGAGCTCTCAGAGAGACATGGAAGTGAACATGAGATATCATTGATTTGAGTGCTCTAGATGACATAGCTAACTAGTAGAGTATGGACCACCAGCGAGTCATTGATTCCCTTCCTTCGTACTTTCACTTTCATGTATTTTGATGTCATTTATTACATTTATTAGCATGTTTTAGGATTGTCCAATCAGTCTTCACATGAGACCTATCTCTTTTCATGTGAAGATCTTTCTTCGTGTGAAGAAATAGGGTGCACTGTTTCTTCACACACGGTAGGGAGGATCTTCGTGCGAGAGACATTATGTCTCGCATGAAGAAAGAGATTCTTCATGCGAGGTGATTCATTTTTCATGTGAATAGCTCTTTTCTCGTGTGAAGAGCTCTTTTTCTATGTGATGACATGATTCTATGCATGAAGAAAGAATGTTTTCACATGAAACTAGGAGAACTTCATGCGAGATTTTATGAATTTTGCACGAAATCTTGTGACAATCATGTTCAAAAGTTTTATTTTTGCGCTCAAAAATTGTATTTTAATTTGTTTTGATGCATCATTTTGACTTGATACTGATTGTTTCATGTGTCGCTTCATGTTGTATGTGCAGGAGGTCTTTGGTGACATTGAATTCAGATCACATTACTCACCATATGGGGAGTTATTGTGAAGTCTTGATGATACTGATCGAGCACACATTGTGTGATTGGGTTTGTCTTCATTATGCTGGATTCTAGCCATGATGGTGAATCACGGCCTTCTCACTGCATTGGTAGAGAATTTCCATTCGAAGATGAACACATTTCATTTGCCAATGGGTGAGATGAAAATTACCTTGGAGGATATATGGAGGATCCTGAGGATCCCATTTCACAGTGCCTGAGTTGTCTATGATATAGTGCCCCGAGCAGGGACAAAGGCACTATCTATTATTTTTGGGAGGGAGCTACCAAAAGGTAGGGCCATCAACTGGGATGAGTTGATGCACACCTATGGACTGACGCACAGGCTAACATCTATGCTAGCTATATTTTTGAGCTATTTCTTATGTCCTAAAAGAGGATAGCATGGCTTGGAGTGTGGGTGGGGAGTCATGCTCCGCAGGATGCTAGAGGCATCAGAGATCTTTGGGTGGGGTCAGTGCATGTTGGCTCACCTTTTTCATGAGATGAATGAGGTCATCTTCCATGAGAAGAAGACCATGGTAGATGGAGTATATGTGTTGTAGATCTAGGCTTGGGAGCATCTTCTCATATGTAGGCTGATTTTTGAGGATGCCAGAGAACCCATGGAGTTGTATATATGCAAATATAGAGGGCACATTACCCAGGTCCACTTGGGTAAGATTGAGCACTGGTAGACACATCTTAATGACCTTTTGTCCATTTTATGGTGACCCTAGAGAGAGACAGAGGACTAGGATTATGCCCCTAGAGAGCTACAATGGATATTCAATTCTCGACCTCTGGCAGGAAGGACTACATCAGTTATTGAGAGATTTTTGATATCACGAGTGTGGTGACAGTATGGATGACCCCAGGATATTTCTTGAGTACTGCACCTATGCCAATTTGTAGAAGGATGTTGAGTAGGGATGGCTAGCATGGATGGACCTAGGGTGGTCCATGATAGATATTCGTAGCCTAGCTACAATTCAGTGGGACTACCTGCCAGAGGTAGTAGATGTTGGGATGATGCCTGCATATCAGGAATTTTTGATCAGCCATCCATTCCCACATTTTACAAATCCACTAGGGATGGTAGGTTAGGGATAGAGGCAGGTGCCCCAGCAACAACAAGCACAGCCACAACCAATAGGTCAACCACAAAAATAGTCATGAGTTTGGCACTGGGTTCACCAGATGCAGATTCCCCCACGTAAAATGGGATTAGACCCAGGTGTCAGGGGCAGTGGGATAGGACATAGTCGAGACAAAGGACTAAGGAGAAGGCCCCTCAACAAGAGGCTCCACAGCAGTAGGTGCCACTACAATTGCAAGCACCACCACAGCAGCAAGCACCACCATAGCGACAGGCACCTGAGATGCTTGATGAGGACATGTTGGATTAGCCTGCAACTTGGGTACAGGACATAGTACAATGATACCAAGAGTAGATTTGTGTGGCCTCCAAATAGTTGGGAGAGTTATAGATTTCAGTAGCAGTCCAAGATGCATAGCTGGTAGAGAGACAGTGGGATATAGATCGATGGAGAGAGTGTGCCAAGACTGTGGAGCAGAGATTAGATTTGGCATAGGATGAGGTCCACTTCCACTTAGCTTAGGCAGCATACTATTATGTTGCATATACAAGTGCAGTACATGATGAGACACTTCAAGTTCAGCACTTTTCTCAGTATTCCCAAGAGTCTGGAGGTGCATGACCTCTTGTCAGACCAGATATGCCACCACTGCCTCTACCACCTGTTGCTCCTGCTCCTCTTGGAGGTGAGGGTATGGGACAGAGTTAGATGCTCTGTGCCATACTGTGATTTTGATCTCTAGCTATGTACCAATTGGTGTGCCAGCACCGCATGTATCATTTTTTGATCGATTGCATTCGAGTAGTGCCCATTTTTTGTTCTGATCCATTCTTTTGATATATAACTATGAGATCTTGAGCCGAGCATTCCTATGTACATGTCATTGTTTATTTTCCTTTACTTTGATGTACATGAGATGTCAATATGATGATGATGAGATGTATGTTTGAGTTTGATTATGATGCATATGTGTTTTGATGTGATGTGATGTGGTGTGATTATGAGCATGTAGAGTAGACGTTATGAGTATATGGATGCAATGCACATGGAAATGGACTAACATCTCATGTAGTGTTGCATGTTTGTTGCTTGACAGTGACAGGTATTCCATTGAGGAGCATGAATTGATGAACCAAATGCTTGTGTAGTTGTGAAGAAATCAGACATGTGGAGATGCCCCCAATCCTTCATCACAAAGGGTAGGAATAGAATGATCATTGAATTGTGTGCTTATGCAAGTGAAGTATGTAATGCAAGACTAGGTGAAATGCAACCCTAGGTTTGGTTACCAAGCCTCAATATTTAATCATCACCAGATATAGAACAAAGCTCGTAGGTCATACAATTCCCACTGACATTGCAATCATGGAAATATGAATATAATAAATGTTATTGGTTTGTTAGGATTAAATGTAAGAATTTGAGGCACAAGAAGCCAAAATGATCAGAACATTTGTCCCTTTTAATGTAGCAAGTTAACATAAGCATCAAAGCATAAATGCTAGGATGACCTGAATGTTTCTTGCATGACAGGCACACCAAACACATTGGAGATCCCTCTTATGCTAAGTATTTAGTATTCATTCTATCCGCAATGACCCTTGCATTCATAACCTGAGATAGAAGTGTGATAGATATACTCGTAGTGACCTATACGTTTACTTAGTAGGACAAGTATCAATATTTATTGTAGCATGAAGAGTTCACTCCAACAAATAAGGAGAAGAACCAATGTTATTGGTGTATTCGTATAAAAGGAGTCAAGGTACACATAGCCATCCAATATGAGATGGAGGCTCTTACAGTGGACACCCCTCTTATAAGAATATGTCAACTAATTGGAACTAAATTGAAAATAGAAAGCAAAGAAAAGATCATGCCCCCAGTCATCACTTATCTACTCAAAAATGACATCATCTAGTTGTTCGAGGAGACATGATAAAGCAAAACAAAGCAAACAAAGAAAAGCTCAGCATATCCAAACAAGTATATCATTTTTAAGTTCAATTTTTTTGGGATTGATGTCAAGTGTCCGTGTCCAAAACATGTTTGAAAGAAATCTCTTTAGTAGGGTGGCGACAATAGGCAGACGTAGTCAGAAAGACTGGTGACTGAGGTCAAAGAGGAATATTCATGATGAAGAACCTAAGAAGGACTAAGCGATAGTAGATAGACATAGCTAGGATGACTGGTGACTGATGCAAGAGAGATCTTCCATAAAGGAATCTGGAGACATGACCCAAGCAATAGTAGGAAAACACAGCTAAAACAACTGGTGACTGTTGCGAAAGAGATTCTATGAGAAGAATCTTGGAAAGAGTGATGCTGGCGATAGTAGGTAGATGCAGTGAGGACCATTGGTGACTATCACAAAGGAGATTCTATGAGGAGAATCTTAGAAAGAGTGACACTAAAGGGAAATGTCCTCGAGCTATAACAAAACTCAATCCATGGATACATGAGCGAAAAGTAGGAAAAGTAGGAAAGAAAAAGTATGAAAGTGACTGTATAGAATAGCCAAAAGATGTGCTGCAAGATGGAGGATTGGGGAACAAGAGGCACCTATTTACTAGGTTTTCACCTTCTTGGCAAATTTTTTTCTTTTTTTGCTACCATGATGCCTGTTTCCAGGTTTTCACCAATGGCACTTTTTTTGTTTTTTCAATTTTTTTGTATTTGTCTTTTTTTAAATTTTTTTTCTATTTTTGAGATTTTTCACCTTTTTTGGTGTTACCAAGGTGCCTATTGCTAGGTTTTCACTAGGGTAACAATTTTTTCAAGATTTTTTCTGATTTTTAGGTTTTTTTCAGGACATATAGATATGTACAAAGAGCTTGTTGAGATTAAATCAACTGTAAAATTGCTTCAGGTGGAGAGTGTTGATAGGCTCTTTAAGCACTTCTCCTTTGGTTGTGGAAAGATGATAGGCACCAAATCCATATACTGCAGTAATGATGTATGGACCGAGCCAGTTTGGTTCAAACTTTCCTTTTTGTACTCACTGTTGTTGATTTTTGGGGTTCTCTCTCAGGACAAGATCGCCCAGCTAGAAGTCACATGGCCTAACCCTCCGATTGTAACTTCTGGTCATTCTTTGTTGATATGCTCATAGATGATCACATGCCACTTGTCATCATTAATCTAGTAACACAAGCTCTTGAAGCTGAGCTATCCTGTAGTCATCATCAGTGATAAGGCCTTTCATAGAGATTCTCAAGGTAGGAATCTCAACCTCTATTAGAAGCACAACATCCACCCCATACAACAATGCAAAGGGAGTTGTGCCCGTTGGAGTTCTAATGCTTGTCCTATATGCCCAAAGAGATGGATTGATCTGGAGATGCCAGTCTCTCCCTGATTTGATGACTATGTAATGAAGAATTTTGAGGATCACCTTATTGGATGCCTCGGCTTGGCCATTACCCTAGGGGTAATAAATGGAAGACCAATGTTGTGTGATTTTGAATTTCTTGCACAGTTCTTTGAGGTCTTTATTCTTGAATTGTCCTCCATTTTCAGTAATCATTGAGGATGGTACACCATATCTATAGATGATGTAGTTTGTGATGAAAAGTGCTACAGTTTTGCCATCAGCAACTATGAGAGGTACTGCCTCTACACACTTGATGAAATAATTTGTAGCTATGATAATGAACTTATGTCCATTAGAGGAGGTTGGGTGGATCTATCCCACCAAGTCGAAGGCCCATTGTTGAAATGGCCATGTTGTAGTAGAGGGAATCAACTCTCTGGCTAGAGTGTGAATGAGATTCCTGTGTAGCTGATCAGCTTGAAGGACCTAGCATACTTGATAGATTCTTGCTCCATTTTAGGCTAGTAGTAACCATCTTGAAGGAGTTTGTGGGCTAGTGTCAAGCCACTGGAATGAGATCTGCAAATGCCCTCGTAAACATCAATTAGTGTGTGTTTGGACTCATCGGGTTCTAAACACCTAAGGAGTGTTTCGTCAAGACCTCTCCTATATAGATCATCAACAATAATGACATAATGTGAAGCATTATGGATTAGGTAATGTTTCTCATTTCGAGTCAAACCTTCTAGAATGATTTGATTACGAAGGTAGGAATAGATGTGATGGTAGTGGGATGATTCTTATCCTATAATAGAATAGATCATCCTAGAATTAGGGTTGTCATAGGCTGGGTAGTGTAACACTTCCAGCAAGAACTCATGTTGGAGATCATTTTCTAGCATTTGTAGCAAGGAGGCCAAAGTGGCCATGGCATCAGCCACTTTATTATCTACTCATGGAACTTGTTGGAAGGTGATGTATGCAAAATAATTCTTCAAGTCATCAATCATGCACTTGTAAGGAATTAGTTTCTCATCCTTTATTTGATGCACATTATTTACTTGGTTGATAACAAGTTGAGTGTCACCAAAGATGTCTAACTAATCCACTCTTCATTCAGCTGCAATTTTCATGCCATCAATCAAAGCCTCATATTCAGCAATGTTATTTGTACAAGAAAATAGAATCTTGTACGCTTTGGGCAATGAGTATCTCTGTGGTGTAATAAAGAGTAATCCAACACCTGATCCCTATTGCGTGAAGGACCCATCAAAGAACATAACCCATGTATGGTGCATGAGTGTCAGAATTGACTCATCTTGGAAATCAATGTTCATTGGTGGAAGACTCTGTATGGGTGCCTTGGCTAGCTGATCTACAATTACCTGTCCCTTTATAGCCTTGCATTCAACATATTGGATGTCAAACTCACTAAGTATCATGACCCATTTAGCCAATCTTCCTATGAGAGTTGCCTTACTAAGCAAGTACTTTAGTGGATCTATTTTAGCCACAAGCCATGTAGTGTGAGCAAGCATGTAGTGTCTCAACTTCTAGGAAGCAAAGACAACTGCCAAGTATGCTTTCTCGATAATGTTGTAGTTCTTCTCGTAAGAGACCAATGTTCGGCTCAAGTAGTAAATAGCTCTTTCTTTGTTATCATTATCTTCCTAAGCCAATTGGATGCCTAGAGATGTTTCAGTGGCTGAAATGTATAAAAGCAAAGGCTTCCCATGAATAGGAGGCATAAGAATTGGAGGATTGACAAGATATTATTTGATCTGTGTTAAGATTTGCTCACAATCTTGGCTCCAATTGAATTTCACACCCTTGTGTAAGGTCTTTGTGAAGGGTTGCAATCTATCCACCAATTATGAAATAAACTTGTGAATAGATTGAAGCCTTCCCTATAGTCCTTTCATCTGACTAATATTTTGAGGTGGTGGCATGTCCATTATTGCTTGTACTTTCTCCTATTTTACTTCAATTCCTTTTGCAAAAATAATGTATCCCAGAAACTTCCCTGATGTGACACAAAATGCGCATTTCTTAGGATTGAGCCGAAGATTGAATTTTTCCATACGATCTAGGATGGGTCCCAAATCTTGAAAATGAGTATTTCGTTTAGCACTTTTGACCAAGGTATCATCAACGTAGTCCTCCATGGTTCTATGCATCATGTCATGGAAAATTGTAGTAACAACCTGCTAATATGTAGCACCAGCATTCTTCAAACCAAATGGCATCACATTCCAACAAAAGGTTCCCTATGCACATGTGAAAGCCATTTTCTCCTGATCTTCTAGCACAATTTGTATCTAATTTTATCTAGAAAAACCATCCATAAGTGAGTACATCTCATAGCTAGCCATCATGTCCATGACCATATCAATATTAGGGAGTGAAAAGTCATCTTTAGGACATGCCAAGTTAAGATCACAAAAGTCTATACAAACCCTGATAGATTTATCGTGCTTGGAAATCGGAACAATATTGGATATCCATTCAGCATAATCAATTGCACAGATGAAACCAACCTTTAGGAGTTTCTCCAATTCTACTTTGACGAGCAATGCAACGTGAGGGTGCATTTTTTGAAGCTTCTATTTAATTGGTTTGATGCCTGGTGCTATGGAAAACTGATGCATGATAAGATCAGGATCCAATCCTGGCATGTCAAAGTATGTCCAAGAAAAATTTATTTTCTTTTCTTTGAAAAAGGCAATGAATTGTTCCTTTTCTTTAGGTGACAGTGACTACACCAGATGTATCATATGAGGATGTTCTTCTATGCCTAGGTTAATTGGCTACATCGGCTCTATTAACACTAATGTTCTCTCTTGAAAGTGACTAGGAAGGACATCAAATATCTCATCTGCGAACACCTTAGAGAGGTTTTCACCCTTGGATACGTCTTTTTTTTTTTACTTTTTTTTTGGATCCAACACTGCCACAATGCGGTTTTCACCATCAGACCTCTTGTATTTTTTCTTTTTAATTGTATGACTGAGATATTTAATGTCGGCCTCAGTCATGTTGACACTCTGCTCATTAGTGAAAGATGTTATAGGTTTGATAGTGTTTAGGTAACAAGTGAGAGCATAGTAATTCTGAAACATGGGGACTTCGTTAGATGCATTGGGGTTCCAATCTATAAGCTCAAGATGTGTGAGTGAGAGAGTAGTGGCTAGTTCAATTGCATTCATAGTATAGTCATTAAGTGCGTGGACCAATAATTCAAGACCTACGGTGACTTTATCCACAGGTCTGTTCAAATGCCTTGGAATATGAATGTCAGTAAGTGACAACTCTAGGACACTAGTTGGATCAGACCCATGTGACCTAACCCTATACGTTTCACCCACTTCAATTTGGTTTTCATAGACATGCACTTGATCAATGTCTTTATTAGTAGTAGCTTCTGAAAGAGAGCCAAATTCATATTCATGAGAATCGGTGCTACATGGTGAGAGATTAAAGAACTCCCTAATAGTGATAGGGACATACTCACCTTCATCCTTTGGATTCTTACACAAATACTCAATATAGCATGATTGACTAGATTCTCCCTTTTTTGAATGATATTTGAGTTGCTCAGTATTGTCCTTAGAAGAATCACTAGTATCATCCACAGTGCTAACACGTGGCACAAAGTCATCTGGCTCAGCAAAGAATTTAGTGAGATCATAAGGGATAGGATGAGGATAGGAATCCTCATCATCATATTCTTCCTCTTGAGTACTTGACTCGGATTGTGACTCATTTTTAGATGCACTCTCAGGTACGAGTATGAATTTGTTTGATCCCAAATGGAAAGGGACCTTCTTAAACCCTAGGCTAGTTGTATCACTATTGCTTCAAGCTTTTTCTTTGATAGGATCAATTAGGCCATTGTTATTGCACCCAATAATGCCAGTTCCCTTGTAATCAAAATGTTTCATAAGCCTAAGATCGGGCCCATATTTCTTAGGAGTAATTTCTCAAGCTTGTTCTATTAGGTCCACTGGAGCCTCTTCTTTGTAAAGCCATGCAACAATTACTCTATTTTTGCTTTCATCTTCTAAGGGAATTGTAGCCTTGACAAAAGTGCCATTATACTTGGTCTGAGGTGTCAGCACGAATGACTTCTTTGCCTCTAAGGGTCTCCCATAATGTTGAGAAGACTCTGGGAGAGATGTCAATGACATCACTGGTTCAATATGATACTCTCCCATGCCAGTTTCTTTTAGTTTGAATGATTGCTCAATTTGTTTTAGCTTATTGTCATGATAATTAGTGGACTCACGGTTAGCAGGGATGAAAGTTTTAGCAACTTTGAGCATATTGTAGGTGTAGCTAGTAGTGGCAGGGATAGTAACTTTAGAGCCATGAAACAAGAACTTGATGCATTGGTGGTATATGGATGGTACAACATGCATCTCATGTATCCATGGCCGTCCCAACAAAATATTGTAAGCCAAGAAAATGTCAAGCACCTAACAGGTGACATCCCTCTCTACAAGACCAACACAAATGGGTAAAACCACAAGGCCTAGAGACTTTCATTCCACTTTGTCATACGCTTTGATAGTGATCTTTCATCAAGGATCGATAGAGTCCTTAGAATAATTCAATTGTCTAAGAAGAGTAGCAGAGACAATATTTAGGCTAGCACCATTATCAATGAGTACCTAACAAACACGTATCTAGTGGATCATAACTTCAATTTGTAGAGGTTGATTGTGTGGTTGATTCAATGAGTTGTCATCCTCCTTGGAGAAGGTCATAAGATAAGGTGAGGTCAGGTGACCTACCATGGATTGAAATCACTCAAGATCAAGATCTTGAGGAACATTTGCCTCAGTGAGGGCTTTGTATAGAATCTTCCTGTGAGTAGACAAGATTTTAAGCAGCTGAAAGATGGAAATCTGAGCATTAGTTCATTTTAGCTGATCGAGAACACTATAACAAGTTGTGGGAAAATTTGTTGTGAGTTTTGCACCTTTACCGGATGGACCAGCAAGGGCTTTTTCTTTGTGTTTGTTTAGGATTTGAAGTAGGAGGCATAGGGCCTTTGAGCACCAACATGGCATGAGAGTGAGTAATAGTGTTAGCATAGTGTTGTGAAGGCATATTATCCATTTTATCAGAAGTAGGGCCCTTCAAGACAAATGGTGTCTTGGGTTTGTCGTTATCTTGCTTTCCCTTAATGGTAATAATGTCACAATATTCAAAATCCATAGGTTCAACCATGTGAATAACATTGTCATCATTGGGATATGTATAGTTGACCTTGTTGTAGGGTTGTGGTTTTGAAGTCTCTCCTTTTTCATCAGCTGGGAAAGGTTCTTTGAACGCCTTTGTGGTCTAAGTTTTTGTTATGTCCATCTACCATAAGATCACTAGCATCAATCATGTCTTGAACTTTATGGTGCAAGTTTATACAGTTGCTATTTTTGTGTCCCTTTTTTTGATGATACTCATAGAATGAGGTTTCAT
This sequence comes from Cupressus sempervirens, assembly GCA_028749045.1. Lineage (NCBI taxonomy): Eukaryota > Viridiplantae > Streptophyta > Pinopsida > Cupressales > Cupressaceae > Cupressus > Cupressus sempervirens. The sequence continues at coordinate 317,119,024 of CM053788.1, forward strand.
TCCACCATGGCAGACGTGGTTATGGATCATAGGGACGAGGGTTATCCATTAGTGAAATAAGATTGTGTTGTAGCAATGTTTTGTAAACCACATCCAAAGGTTCTCCCAAGGGCATATATTTTCACTTGGGGTGTGTTGCTCATGAGTTTCTTGGTCTGTTCCCAAGTGTCTTACTGTCAGGGGGAGGTTTCTTAGAATTTTTTTCTGCTTTGAGGTAGTTTGTGAGATTAAATACTGCTTTAGTAGATTTGGGTGTGACATTGTCAACAACTCCATCATGTACAATTTCTCGATTCTTGTTGACATGTTTGGTTTTATACGTGTTGGAAGTGGAACCTTGTTTTATGTCTCTCTGAAGAGTAAGTTCACCTTTCTTGACCATAAATTCTTCGATAAGAATAGCCTATGTGATCATGTCTTCAAAGGTACGTGGACCTTGTAGTTGGACTCTATACCCAAAATCAAGTAAGAGATTATCAGTGAAAATGTCAAGCTTCTCCATTTTTGGGATTTTATGGGAATACTTAGTGTATAGTTGTCTCCACCTTTGGAGGAAAGTGAGAAAAGGTTCACCAACCTTCTGTTTAAGGAGGTAAATGTGAGAACCATTCCAAAGCCTGACCACCTAGGCTTCTAGGGAATAAATGCATGAGATAGGTTTGATTGTGTATAAACTCCATAGACAAAGCACCAAATTCTCACAAGTGATCTTGGGGATTAGTAGTACCAAAGTACTTTTCATATTTGGGTAATTCTATGCCTCATGGGAAAGGTAGCATTTTTATGCTTTTGTCAAATGGAAATGGACAAAGAGTTGTCCAATGTGTATGTCTTTATGGGTTTCTCTTTCTCATGCATCATTTGAGCCAATTGGTCTTGCATAATTTTTAGTTGTTTTTGGAGTTTAGAAGTCTCAATTTATTCTTCAAGCGTGATAATGGTTTCCACATTAAAATGAGAGGGCAGTTTAGCTCCCTCTTGGGCAAGTTTGAGAAAGTACTTTTCTTTCTCTTCATTGAGTAGGATTCCCATGACCTTTTGGAAGTTTTTGTCTCTTCAAAATTTTGCTATGTGTTTAGGGAATATTTCCACCTCTTCTTGTTCCTTATTGGTGTCATAGTCTTTCTCTTTCTCTTTGTCATTCCTAGGTGGTTCTTGATGTCGACTATGACTACTATGTTCAGGTTCATGATTAGTCATTATAGGAATGTGTTTAGTTTTAGTGTGTCGTGTTTCAAAAGGTCCACTAAAAAAAGGATCAAACATCATGTTTGGTAATGTAGGACCTCTTCCCATCTCAGTATCCTCTTGGTACAAAGGATTCTTAACTTGTTGCAAGTTTATGGAAAATGTTTGCTGAGTTCGAGGTGACCTGGCAGGTGAGGGGGATTGTGAAGATGCCTCACTAGCTGAACTAGATACAGATTGTGTAATGAAAGGTAAGCAACCTCTACTACAATTATGACCCCTAGCATGACCATGTCTAAGTCTAAGAGGATAAAACATGTTGCTACTTTTGGTTGCGACAGTCATAGACAAGGACAAAAAGCTAAAACTTGGACAAGGACTACACTAAGACTAAGTCTCGAAAAGGATGAGATAATAGCAAGAATGTTTTCCACCAAGGCATAAATGGTCTGATTTAAAGGCTAAAATAGCCATAGATTATGACCAATGTGACACAAGGTATGACAAGCATTAAGAAACAAAGACAAAAGGTAACTTAAGAGATGAGACCAGTCAAAGTACAAGACACAAGTCTTATGCTAAGAAAAGTGTCACTATTTTAGGACTATTTACAGACAAAGAATGATAAATGGATGCAGAAAAAGATAGCGTGTAGGCTACAAATAGCTAAAATAGACCCAAATTGGTAATGTTGACACAAAGTCTCATGCGAGAAACCTTTACAAGCCATGTGAAGAAGTTTTACAGGCCGCATGAAGAAGTTTTTGGATCGCACGAAGGTCAGTGACAATGTTTTAATTTCATGCGAGAAAGTTCATACTGTCCCACGAAGACTCATGAAAAAAGTTTAATTTTGCATGAGGACAAAATGATTTCGCACGAGGACCAGATGATTTCGCATGAGACTGAAAAAGTTTTCACGTGAGAAGGCAGACCAGTTTTACAATAGCGACTAAATTTGACAAGGTTTGTGGACTTTTTGAATAGATTGGGCAGATTTGATTGGACAGACAACAAGGTTGACCTAGTAAGATGTTTGGGAAATGTTTTGATTTTGCAATTTTAGGCAAAGTTTTCAAAGAAGATAGTGGGAAGCAAGCAATAGTCAAAAACAGTCCTGCTGAGGACAAGGCAACTCGACAGGATAGGGGAGTCTTGACTTTTTTTTGTTGTAAAAGGGTTTGGACTTTGTTGATGGCTCGATAAAAAAAATGCTTTATCCCTAGAAAGAAAAATTGGTAGAGAAGGAAAAACCTTTGCCCCACATCTTATGCGCATGCATGTACCTCACACAGCCATGTCACCCCCTAGAGGGCGCCCGTGTTTTTGGTATATTCAAAGGACTTAATAGTATATGCTGAATGAGCACCCTTGTGGTAGAGGACAAGCACGTATACCACCTTCAAACATCTAATAGCATGCCTATATTGAGTTCTACAAGAGAGATTCTTCCCCCTCCTTACACAAAGATTATGCCTCCTTTTGGAGGTGAATCGGGTGGCTTCTAACTAAGAGGTTTTTACATGGCTTCTGATCAAATTTATCCCTGGTGGCTCGGCAAGTGGAGTTGAGGCTGGTAACCCACACCAGCATCTAAAAGCATACACTACTTGCTCAACAAGCCAAGGGCCAGCACAGACCAGTGCACAGATAGAGCTTCCCCTTGATATGTGATATAAAGAATTAAGGGGAAGAAATTAATCCAACTTTGGAGCCTTTTTCTCTACAAAGCATCTTGATTATAGTGAGTTGGAATCTTCAACAAAATGAGTGTGCTGACTTGGGACATTCCTGGAGGTTGGATCACTTTGACAGGCCCTCTAAAGGATTGACATGGATTGGTGGTTCCCTCAAGGGGAAAGAGCATAATCCTCTACCTTATTTCCTCACCCAAACATGCAAGACAAGTCAATTACCGACTTGGCTTAATCAAGCCAAACTCATTCTTCCTTAAAGATTTTGATTCCCTAAAAGGAAATAATTGTCTTATCATAGAAGAGAATAAGAGTTGGAGAACCACCAAGCTGCTTGACTCCCTTAGAACGTCGTCTTTCGAAAGTGTCTAGGTTTCTGATTCACTCTTGGTCATGACCTCTGAGAAGTGAAGAGCATATTTCCCTATTCTTCTGTCTTGCATCCTAAGAATTTCACAAGCCCTAGTTAATCTAATTTTGAAAGAAAGAAAGGAAGACACACATTGTTTTGTGGGTTTGAAAATATTGATCTTTGACAAGTGTATCTTTGATAGCGTCCTGCAAGCAAATCGTCAATCTATTTTTGAGTGGGTTTTAAAAGGAATCTTCGGTAATACATCCTACAAATGATGGTTAAGCTACAAGAAATCTAAAGAAATAGATCAAGACAAGTACATTAGCAAAATTAGATAAGCTAAAGATAAAAAATGCTTAAAAATAAAGCTGTTGTTACAAGATCTCGTGCGAGATCTTTGATAGAGCTGCATGAAATTGTTTTAGGCTCACCTAAAATTCTTTTATGGCTCACGCGAAGAAAATAGGTGTCACATGAAGTTTCATGTGCTCAGTCACTTTCTCGTGTGACACGCAGAGAATCTTTGTGCGAAGATTCAGAATCCTCGCGTGAAAATAAACAGTCTCATGCAAAGATTCTTGATTCTATACAGAATCATACAAATAGAGAACTTAAAATTTGATTTAAAAAATGTAGAGAAGCCCTGAGAAATTGATTTTCTATGGCCCCATAGTGGGTGCCAAAAATGTATATGTGAAAATGTGGGCTATGCTAACACACACACTTCAACATGGTCCTTATTTGCAGATTCATCCTAGAATGAACATTGGATTGTTCATCTGAAAATCAGCCGGCAAAGTGACCTGTTTCCTTCTATCTAAAGGGAATTGCTTGTTAGATATCCTTAGATTTGAGGTGTTAAGCAACCAAACCCTCTAAGAACAAAGAATTTAAAAGAAAATGTGACCAATCTATATGATATGCAAGTAATCTAGATGAAGTGCAAGCAATTAATCTAGGAAATAGAAAACATTAATCTAAATGTATGCATTATTATTTTTAATGAGAATTTAAATGCAATAAAAATATGAAAGCTATAAAGTTGAGTACTCAATTCGACAGAAATTCAATACTATTAAAATTTGAACCTCTATAATGAGGAAATGAGGGTCTCTTAAATAGACTTTCCTGGAATCCATCAACGATTGAGATCAATTTCAATCAATGGTCGGGATTGAAAATGAAGTTCAGTCATAAAGGAAGATTCACAAATCAAAGGGAGTTAACTGGCTCAGATCTGAGTGTAAGAATCAGTCAACTCAGATAGACTTTAGTGTAAAAGCAAGTGATCTAGGTCACTTCTAATTTGATCAGCAGTGAACTGGGAATTTCCTTTTTGAACTAAAGAGAGATTTTGGAGAGATATTTAATTTAATAAAATGAGATATGCTCTCATAATTTCCTTTTTCATTTAATTAAATAATTCTATTTAATTAATTAGAGGCACTTTTCTTATTTAATTTAAATAACTTCATTTAATTAATTAGGAATAACTTCCCATATAATTAAATAACTTTGTTTTAATTAATTAGAAGTAAGTTCTCCATTTAATTAAATAATTTCATTTAATCAATTAAAATAGGCATATTTATTAAATTAAATAAATTTAATTCCATAGTACATTAGCCTTAGGATATAATTTAATTTAATTAAAGTATAAGTAATTAATAATTAAATAAAATATTAATCAATAGGTTTAATGTGACTAATATGAGTAAATACTATAGGAATTAAATAATAAGCATGATGAATGCAGGTTAGAGTTTTCTGCATCTGACAATTAAGTCAAGTAGCGAGTAGCAGAATAAAAATTTGCCTAGTGAAATAGGACTTAAGATTGATCAGAAATAGACCAGAATTGGTATCATGGCAATGAGCCAATTTTGGGGTATTACATTTTGCCTCTCTTTGAATGAATGTGCGAGCAACACGTTCAATTCAAAGAAAATAAAAAAGTATGATGCAAAAATGAGATTGGTTTTGAAGTTGATGACACAAAGACCAATTGATAAGATTTTAAGGACCATCTCTAGAACAGAGCTTAATCCTAAGGGATCCAAGTAGAGCACTTAGATACCTAAGATTGATAGCATTTAAAAGACTATCTTCAGAACGGAGCATAATCTTTAAGGATCCAGACAGAATGTCTGGATACCTGAAATTGATAAGCATTTAAAAGATTGTCTCCAGAATGGAGCTTAACCTTTAAGGATCTAGATAGAACACCTAGATACCTGAGAGTGATAAGCATTTAAAATATTATCTCCTGAATGGAGCTTAACCTTTAAGGATCCAAAAAGAACGTCTAGATACCTGATATCAATAGCATTTAAAAGATTATCTCCAGAATGAAGCTTAATCTTTAAGGATCTAGATAGAACACCTAGATACCCAAGATTGAAAGCATTTAAAAGATTAACTCTAGAACAAAGCTTAACCTTTAAGGATCCTAATTGAATGTCTAGATACCTGAGATTGAAAACATTTAAAAGATTAACTCTAGAATTGAGCTCAACCTTTAAGGATCCAAAAAGAATGTCTAGATACTTGAGATTGAAAGAATTTAAAAGATCATCTCCAAAATGGAGCTTAATCTTTAAGGATCCAGATAGAATGTCTAGATACCTGAGATCAATAGCATTTAAAATATTATCTCTAGAACGAAGCTTAATCTTTAAGGATCCAGATAGAACACCTAGATACCTGAGATTGAAAGCATTTAAAAGATTAACTCCAGAATAGAGCTTAACCTTTAAGGATCCAAATAGAATGTCTAGATACCTGAGATTGAAAGCATTTAAAAGATTAACTCTAGAATGGAGCTTAACCTTTAAGGATCCAAATAGAATGTATGTAGTAAATATATATTCATGAATGAATTAGGGACATGTCATTGTGATGTGTAATGTGTTTTAGTGTGTCACTGGACACTTATAAATTGTTTATGTGTTGATGATATGTTACTTAGGGGCTTGGTCATGGCAACACTTAACTTTAAACTAAATGCCCTTTAGAAGATTTAATCAAATCCTCTTGGAGAGGGAATATGATGAGTCACCATCAAGGGGAATTTCAAATTCAAACTTGACAAGGATTTTAGAGGGTCAATAGGTGGTCCCAAAGTGTTTTTTTTTTTGTGAAAATAAGCTACCCATATGTTAGCATAACATGTTAGGGGCCTAAATTTGACCATTTTAGTGCTTAGCTAACCTATGGGACCCTTTAACCAATGCACTCATCTACCAATTCCAAATTTGAGTTGTTACATGACTTTAACCTTTCTTTCACAATTGGTCAAGGTCTTATGTTTAGAAGGAACAATAGTGTAAGAGAAAGAGGGCTTCATGTTTTGCCAAAAATGGAGATAGTGGGGTTGGAGGTCTTCTTAAGGGGGTTTAGACAAACTAGTGGGTGCTCACCCACTTTCTAAGTTTAGAGATAGCTAGGGTTTTTGGAAAGAAGTCTAAGGAGAAGGGAGTTCTTCATCAACCACCATTGCCTTTAGCTTGGACCAAGATTGGTGCTCAAACCATGACCATCTTTTGCATTTTCACAATGCTAATGAAAATATATATTGTTTTTGTGGGTTCATGTATTTTCATTGTGAATCCTTGTATTGTGCTATGATGGTGAAATTGTCATTTGTGTTACATGTATTTACTTGGTTTCTTTCTTGATCTCCTTATGCTGTTTTGGGATGTTGAAATATAAATGGGTGTGAAGGCTTCACTAACCCTTGGGAGGGAAGAGATGCCTTTGATCAAGGGGTTAGTTTGGCTCAACATTGAAGTTGAGTGATTTTCCTCTTGGAGAGGATTTTGTTATTCATGGAGTATGGGCTTCATCGAAGCAATAAGCCTTTTTGTTATTATGGGAGGTATAAGTATATTGACATGATGAGGAGATGTATTTGATAGCCTCCAAGAGGCATTATGAAATTACAAATTTACATTTGTATATGGATATGGAACTCTCCTCTTTGGAGAGCCCACCTTCACCCATTCTTTCATGAATAATTGCATAGTAGCAGGGAAGGGATGGATCAGATTGTAATGCATTTGAAAGAATGAAGTCCTTCTCTAAGTCATTTGAATATTGCATTGTGAAGATGAACCCTTCAATGCCATCATTGGTGTATTATACTAAGGGCTACATTTTATGTATATTTTAGCAAAGAATATATCCATAAAAGAAATGAAAAAATTTGGATATTATTATATGAATTCATATTTTGAAGTTCAATGACATGAATTTAGTTGCAATCAATTATAAAGTTTCACAATCACAATACTCATAGATGGGATGTAAAAGAAACTCATCCTATAAGATATCTCATTGTTTGATATGCACGTAATGCACATATATCACTTGTATCATGCTCATTTTGAATTATGAACCAATACATTTTACAATGATTGTTCATATAAGTAAAGTTCATGATGCATTAATTCAATAAGAATTATCACTTAAAGTTCCCCTAGGGATAGGAATATTTAATCTATTTGTTTCATATCTGATCTTGTTTTCAAACTCTTTTCAAGTGTTAAGCTAATTGTTCAAGTTATCTTAATAGATTCATTAATCAAGTAAAGTGCATTCAGACATTAAAATCGCATCATAGTTATGTAAAACCTATATTCAAAATGCTATAGTTGAATAGAATCTAAAGCAAAATAATAATAATAATAATAATAATTAGAAGAGAACACATGACAAGTTGGAAAAATGGGTTGGAAGTGAGTATTTCACTCTCTAGAAAATGTATGGGAGGGAGAAATAATCCACTCCCCAATTATAGAGCAATTAAATAATCTTCCAATATATTCCCTATGATTCCCCCAAAAAATTTATAAATAAATGCCTTATAACTTTTCCTTATAGTCTAAGAACTTAATGAAGTACAAATTCAAAATGGGTCGATCTCATGTCCCATCGTGAGTTCCCCTACATTCGCTAAGAGGCTCATGTGAACATTGGTAGTATGGCCCCATTGAAAAGAATAATAAAAAATAACTTAAAAATAAAATAAAATAAGATCAAAACCTACCCCACACTCTCCTAGGTGTTTACCCCTTTTTAGATTGAAGTGCACATTTTAATCTTAAGAAAGAAAGGGGGGGTTTGGGGAAAGGGGCCACTAATAAACACACACTATAACATACTATACACCACCCAACCATACCACACCTTTATGTGTACTACAAACTTCATGTGGAGAAAGGTTGTAAGGGGGAGCTTTCTTGGAAATTGAGTGTGGTCCTTTCTTCTTGTATTAATGCTTTAACTTGGTGGGCCTTTCTAAACTTCACACTTCTCCATGTGTATAGCTAGGGATGGTTCAACTTGGGAAATTACCCAAGCTTCTTTTGGATTATGTGTATTCCTTGGGTGGAACCGCAGTGGTTGGGAAATTTTTCCTTGGGATGGAGAGAGAATGTCTTGTCATTGGAGTAGTACAACATATATGTTTTGGAAGAGAGCCACATGGGTAGTGGATTAGTTCAATGGACAAAGGGGCTTTACTGAAGTAAATTTTAGTAATTTGTATTATATAGTTAGTGAATGAGTAATTAGTTGGCTAGTAGGTAGTGATTAATTTGATTACAGGAGATAAAGTTAGTACGAAGATAATAAGGTAAAAGTAGTTAAAAATTAATTAGTTGATAGTGATGTAATGAAGACTAATTAATAAGTAATATTTGGGTATCAATAAATTAGTAATTTGATTTGAATTGGAATCAAATGATTATTGTAAAGTAAATTTTGTCAATTATGAATTGGGAATTGGGAATGTTGTATGTATATTAGATGTTCATAGTAATGTAGAAAATGTAAGGTAGTAGGATGATTAATAGGTATAATCTAGTTGATTTTATAAACAAGTAGATAGTTTTTTAACAAGGGTGGTTACTTAGTTAATGTGTAGAATAAGTAGTAAGTGGTAATGATTAGTAAATAGAATCAACCAAGTTATTAGTAAATGTTATATGAAATGAAATTAGATAGTAGATGTTAAGAATTATGGATAGTGGAAGGATAAGTGGATTAATAGAATGTTTTTAAATATAGGGTTCAGGATAAAATACAGACATGAGCATACTCCATCTTGAATTATTGTAATTATGAACCTATGTCCAACTATATTTTTACATGATATTGGTGAAAGAAAAGCATATTCTGGGGATTGGGTTATTAACATAAATTGGAACTCTATTTATCAATGATTCCAAAATCTAACCTCATAGGTCAGAAATTTTTTTTGGAGATCATCATCTAACTCTTTGTCACAATCTAATCCCTAATAAACCCTAATAAATGCTAGCCTCAATAAATTTTTAGAATAGAATCTACCAATCAATCTCTTTTGATGTAGTAGGGTTTTTCAAGCAATTCGGGTCCTCTAACATTGTTACCTTTTGGAAATAAACAATTAAGCAACTGATTTAATGGAAAACTTTGTCTAGTAATTAAAGATGTATCACCCTCTTGGACATAGTTTTTATTCAAAGAACCTAAGGCATATATTCTTAACATTTTACTATTGGTAACCTTGTAGCATCATGCATATGTCATTATGGACAAAAAAAATTAGTTGTGTTCTTGATTGGTGAATTTTCAACCATGACATAACTAATAGTAAAAATACACACATTCCTTATATTGCTACCATAAAAGCCAATAATGAATAATGAATAATTTGATAAAATAAATTCTTACCTTTTTCAAATTCTTATTGAACTTTGTCTTTTCTTTGCATGTACTACACTTGGCAAGAAAAAATTGATAGATGTCATTGGGAGGCTTGTTTATTTAACCTAGAACATTCTTTAAAATACCTTTTCTCTATCAATCCAGAACTATTAGGAGTGATCTAGTGCTTCCAAGAAGTTGTCATTGGTGGTCTTCAATTTTTTCTTGGCATGACTCACAATTTCTAGTTTTCAATTCACCTCCCCTCTGCCCCATTTTTTTTTGGAGAATAGACTACCATTTCTTGTTTTCAAGCTATCCTCTTTATTTTCTCCCATTGTCTTTTATGCTAGATTTATCAACATGGAAGAAATGTCTTCCATGATGAAAATTTCTACACGAGATTTTAATCCTGCCAAGAATTCATTTTTTGATGTTGGTTTATGGTAGAGCTTCAATTGGTGGCCATTTATCAACATGGTTTTCTTTTCACCATCTATAGGAGTCAATTCTATGACACCATTGGAATATGTTTCTTCCAACTAATATGGTCCTCTCCACCTTGTATAAAATTTCTCTTTAGATTCTTGAAATTTTGAGTCATATAATAACACCCAATCTCCTTGTTGAAAATTTCTAGTTCTGATATGCTTGTCATGCCAATTTTTCTTTGTTGCTAAATCATTTCTACATGTAGAAATTCTTCTAATCTAATTTTATCCAACCTATTCAATTATTAAATTTTTTATTCTTCTGATTGAGATAATGAGATTTGTATATCTTTTTCCATCCTTAATGTTTGATATTGGAATTCTATGGGCATGACTAGTATTTTCCCATAGACTAATTCATATGGTGAAAATCCATTAGTTTTCTTCCATGTTGTCTTGTAATCCCATACTACTTTGTCTAGTTGATCTAACCAATCTTTCTTATTTGTTGCCACTGATTTAGTCAAAAATATTTTCTAGTTCTCTATTTGTCACCTCTACCTGACCATTAGCCTAGGGATGGTAGGGAGATGATTTCTTATGAGTTATCTGATATTTCTTCATAAATAGCTCTATCATTCTTGACATAAATTAAGGACCTTGATCACAAACAATAATTTTTGGTGCTCCAGATCTTTGGAATATGTTTTTGTATAGAAAATTTGCAATATTGTCCCCTTATGCTATTGGAAGTTCTTTGACTTTTGACCACTTGGTCACATAGTCTATAATCATCAAAATATGATGATTCCCTCCTGAAGGTGGATTTAATGGTCCAATGAGGTCAGTCCCCCATTTCTCAAATGTCTTCAAACCATCTGAGGTTGCAAATTCATCTCCATTGTGGAAGTGGGTCTCCCCATTCACTGACATTCATTACGATGCTTTATATAGGATGAAACATCCCTGATCATTGTAGGCTAGAAATATCCTAATCCTAAAATATTTTGGATTGTTTGGACAACTAGATAATGGCTTGCCTCTAAAGTTTTATGAAAAGCATAAATGATATCATAACATTTAGTCTACTACACAAACCAATGAAGTACATGATCAGGGAAATGTTTAAACAAAATTCCATCCATCCATACATACCTGGACCTTTCCTGAATTAACTTCCTTTTTTGAAATATTGTGAAAATGTATTGGTCATCTTCCTATTACAAAGTAGTTATCAATATCTAAAAACCAAGGTGAGTGCATAGAAATTTAAAAATAATGCTCATCCAAAAATGTATCATTAACTAGTTCATTTTTTCTTGCAAAATCATTCATGATAGGAAATTTGCAACATCGTTATATTTTCATGATTAATCAATAATAATTATATAAAATTATTGCAATAACAATAACCATCTTGTAATCCTTCCTCTCACAATTTCTTTTTTCATCAAATATTTTATAGAAGAATGATTAGTTTGAATGAATACCTTATATCCTATTATATACTGTCTAAATTTATTTATAGCATATACTATAGAAAGAAATTCCTTCTTAGTTGTTGTATAATATTTTTTAGGAGGGATCAAGTTCTTACTAATGTAATATATTTGCATGCATATTATCCTCTTCATCTTTTTGTCCTAGAATAGCTCCAATTGCATAATTTGATGCATCTATATGAATATGAAAAGGTTCATTCTAGTTTGGTCCTTTAATAAAAGAGTTGTTGTTAATGATTTTTTAATCTTTTCAAAAGAAGTTTAACAAGCATTTTTCCACTCAAACACTAAATCTTTCTTTAGTAGGTTAAACATAAGGTCTTATGTTTTGTTGAATTCTTCTATAAACTACTTATAGTACCCTACATGTCCTAAAAATATTCTAACATTAGTTTGATTTGCATGTGTGACAATTAGTTTAATTATTTCAATCTTACCAAGATCAACTTTTATTCCTTCTTTTGAAATGTGATGTCTAAATACAATACCCTCATGCATCATTAAAGGGCACTTCTCATGATTAAGAGACAATCTATTATCCCACCTCTTTTCAACACCATCTCCAAACTTTCCAAATATTTATCAAAATTATTTTCATGAATTGTGAAGTCATCCATATAAACTTCTACACAAGAAGTTGTAAGATTTGAAAATATTGCAAGAGCTTCTCTTTGAAATGTAGTTGGGGCATTACATAAACCAAATGGTAAGACTCTATAAGTATAAGTACCCCATGGCCAAGTGAATGTGGTCTTATCTTTGATCATCCAGAGCTACCTATATCTAATTGTATCCATAGAACCCCTTTAAAAATGAAAATTAATTGCTTCCAGCAAGATTATCCAAAACATGATCAATAAAGGGTAATGGAAAGTAGTCCTTTTTAGTAGCCTTATTAAGTTCTCTATAATCAATGCACACTCTCCATTTTCCTTTTTTAAGGAACAATAACTAGAGGGGTTACCCATTAGCTATCTACTATTGGATAAATAACCCTACTTTTAGTAACTTTTTAATATCTTCTTTGATGAATTCTCTTAAAGTTGGATTTATCCTTTGTTGTCCTTGTCTGATTGGCTTAACATTTTCAGTATAAATGTGGTGAATGAAAAATTTAGGATGTATGTCATGCATATCCTTGTAATCCCAAGAAAATTCTTGAATATGTTTTGTCAGTACTTGTTTGAGTTTCTTATCCTATGTCCATGTCAAATGTGCATTTGTTATGAGAGGTTTGTCTTTTTGTAAGTAAATATGTTTTGTTCCATTACTCTCATTTTGAACTTCTTTTATTAATGAGCTTAGAGAGCATATTCCATGATGAGGGTAAAGTGAAAACATATTTAGTTGTTTAGTTTCTTATTTTTTATCATCCATTCCCTCTTCTTTCACCAAATCATTTTGAACAAATTCTTAAAATTCATTGAAATGTTCTTTCAATGTTATCATTGCAAAATGTACTACTTCATTTATGTCATTCTCTATCTCATCATCCACCCAAAAATAATAATTTCATGTGAGTGTGGGTATTGCTGATGGAAATAGTTATAATTCTTTTTGTTTTAACCCATTTGATATTTTCATACTTCCTAATCAATAATCAATCAAGGCTTCCACTATTTCAAGCCGAGGTCATCCCAAAATTATGGGATATCTCACATTCTTTTTTCTAACTTTAGAACTAGAAAATCAATAGGATAATCCCATCTTTCTATGATTACTGTTACATCTTACAGACTCCCCTCTAGTTGAGTGGTAGAATTATTAGTTAGAGCTAATATAGTAGATGTAGGTTGTATGTTTGTAAGTCCTAAGGACTTTAATGTATCAACTATAATTATGTTTACTACTTCTCCCAAGTTAATTAAGCCATTAGCAATTTATGTTTGTCCAATATTCACAGTAATTACTAGTGTCCCTAGATCACTAAATTTTTGTGGTATAAGTCTCCTAGCTAGAACATTCATGATATTAGCCCCAACTTGGACTATATGAGGCATTATTTCTTCTTATTCCAGGAGTCTTTATGCATAGTATTTTAATCAATTTTTTGATTTTAGGAATATATTTGATAGCTTTCAAAAGTGGGATTTCGATATTATTAGTTTTTAATTCCTTCAACATCTAAGAATCCAATACATCCTCAAGATATTTCTTAGAATTATGTTGTGCTTTCTAATCTTTAAACCTTTTAGGTTATGGAACCTTTTTTGACTCAGTCTAATCTTCCTGAGGCTTGCTAATCATGGGTTTTTTGGTTACTTCAAACATTTTCCTTTCCTGAGGTTTGACATAAGTTAGTATAAAAATAGTTCTATTCCTTAAATGTATGTCATTGACCTCTATGAAGTTAAGACCGAGGGGTTTTTTATCAACAACATTGGTTTGTCTATTTTTTGGATTAGGCAGTGGTTGGGTAGGTATTGGATGTTGATTCACTTTCTCAATTGATTGATATATCAAAGGATTAAAATTTGGTGTCCTTTGTTTGTTAAAGTTTAGGTTATTTTTCCATTGTGGATTATGATGTTGGGTAGGTTGCCATTGATTTTTTGGGTTCTGCCAAGGAGGTTTATTTTGTTTCTATTTTGTTCTCTACCATTGATTTTTTTGCCAATGAATTTCTCCCCAAGGAATGTTTGAGGGTAGATTGTTCTATTTATTCCAATTAGGGTTGTTCCATGGATTTCATTATTCCAATTTTTTCTCCCTCCATATGGTCCTTGGTTTTAATTTCTTCATTCAACATAGTTTGAATCTTGTTCAGTATCCATTATTTTGTTTTTTATGTTAGAGACAATTTTACAAGCTTTTGTACCATGTGAATCATCACATATGGTACGAACTTCATTAATATTTAATGGAAATTCCCTTTAAAATGTGTCCCTCTACATTTTGAATAGTAATAGCCAATGTTTCAAAGTTCCTCCTATCTGATTAACCATTCAAATGAATAATAATATTTATTTTAAGATTTTTTATTTATTCTATCACTTGACTAACATCAAGTTGTCCTCCCTTTTTCTAAGAACCTCTTACTCCATATTTGGTTCTAGAGTAGTTATGAAAAATATCAATAATCTCTAGAAGATTTGATTTATTAATGTCTCCTTTACCAATGAGATTCAAAGAATCCCTAGAGACATAATTAATTCCTTGGAGAAAAATGGTTTTTGTGATATCGTCTGTTAAACCATTCTTGTTGAAAATGGATTGATACAAGTATGATAAATATGTTTCAATAATTTTTTTTCATTGATTCCAAACCTACTACTTTTAGGTAAGCCAATTTCTTATATGATTTAAGTACTATCATTTGTTTGATTAATGAAGAGGACTTGATCAAATAAGATAACAATAGCACCTAGAGGAAAGGTTGAGTTATAATATGAAAAAGAGTACAAGGTGTTGGAAATATAGATGGAGTAACTGAGAGGGGGAGTGAATCAGCTACTACAAAAAAAAATCCAAAGTCCCCTTAGATTTCTGATAAAACTAGCTACTATTGTCAGTCAATAAACATACAAAAAAATGTTGTAACTTGGTAGATGTAGGGTATGTTAACTTTAATTGATCTTAAACATTTACAGTGATTAACATGAAACCATAAAAGAAATAACATGAATAGATGAGACACTAGATTTAATGTGGAAACCCAATATGAGAAAAACAACCAAGTAACTAGCTGTTGATTTTCCCTCTTATGAAGTGAGCCCTATTAGGAGCCAACTTGGTTAAAGGTTACAAAACACACTATTAAGTGTGACCTTGTTAGAGGATTTAATCACCCTTTTAGGAGTGGCCTTGCAAGAGGTCTTTTAGAACAATTCAATGGAATTGTCACCTTGTTAGAGGATTTACAGATGGTTATTAAACCAACTCTGTTAAGAGATTTAGGAATCACTGCTACAATGGTGAGAGAGTAACAATGAAATGAAATAAATGAGATGCAACTAAATTGTTGATACAAATCTTTTTTCTACTTCACTAGATCCTTCTTGATCAAATAAAACTTTGCTACTCCTCAAAGATTTTTGACCATCCTTCAAATTTTCTCACATTTTCCTCTTCAAACAATCAATACACTTGCATACTTGCTCATTACACAATATAACTCTCAATTTGACCTTTCATATATACCATACAAATTATCAAGTCATCTCATTTACAACTTACAATTACCAATAATTATGACCTCAGTCAACTAGAATCATTACTTGAAATAATTACACTTTATTTCTTAAATTAATAAAATCTTTCATTAGCCAACCCTGCTCAGTAAACACTATTCCTGAAATGATTTCCTGTGTTAACCAATGGAAGCTCAGTTAACAATGTGAATCCTAAAAAATCCTTTGGAGACCAAGTGAACTTGCTAAACACTAAATTTCTTTCATTAACCATATGAGCTCAGTTATTACTAACTTCTACCACATTTCCCTTCGATGCCTAAGTGAGCTCAATAGACACTGTCCACATAGAGTAATGTCCAGTAATGCTTAGTAGACATTGAAAATTTCCTTGCTAACCAACTGAGCTTGGCAAGCACTAACAGATAACTAATATGACATTTGTGTAACATCAAAGACAACACACAATTAAGACAATTGTATCCAACACAAGGATCAATTAAGACAATGATATTATAGTGCATTGATAATCTACTTAAGATTGTAAAGATTGGTTAGACTAAGTGAGTTTAGAAGAATAAGTTAAATGAAGTTTGTTTGCCAAGCTTGATCGAGTGGAAAGGAGGTGCCAAGAAAAATTAGTGAAAGCCAAGTAGAAAATTAGCTAGAGTCAAGAAAAGTCAATTTTAGTGTAAGCCGAGTGAAATAGTGTAAGCTAAGTGAAATAGTGTAAGTCAAGTAAAGCTTATTTTATGCTAAGCACTAGTAAACTTTAGTTCATGCCAAGTGTTTTGACAATGAATGTCGAGCAACATAGTATGTGCTGAGCATTAGAAGCCAGTTAATGCCAAGTGTCAACATTATGAGAAAGATCAAAAATTCAATGAATCTAAGCCAAAAGGTTTGATTTCTTGGATTGTATAAATGGTGTGGAAGATAAGATTAATGAGCTTATGGCACAAAATTAAAGATAAACCATTTTGAGCTGAATTCAAAGAGGATTTAAGGATAAGTTTCTAGAAGGGAATTAAATGAAATAAGAGGTAGATTCATTGAATCCTATATAATCTAATCTAACCCTAAAATGGATGATGGAAGATGAACAAAAAAAATCTTGATTCTCTATTTATAGAGATGGCTAGTCAGAAGCAAGAGTTGATGTGGGATAACCTAAGACAAGGAGTCTAGGGTATTTTCTCTATTTAGTGACCTAAGAGAAGCAATTGCATTGGTAAACAAAGAAAGAAGGCTCAAGGTGATGGATGTTTGAAGGATGAATAAGCTATTAAAGCTTAAGAGTGTGAAAACCAAGTAGAATGGAGAACTAAAATAGATTTCTATAATCTACAAATGAAGTTGTAAGTTATTATTAGATCAAGCCTTATTGTTACTCTCTAATCATTATATTAGTCTAGGGTAATTGCTTTGGATTAAGGTTGACCTAATAGTCATTTGTAAATCCTTTAACTGGGTGATATTCCAAGCGAATGATCTAAAGTCCTCTAACAAGGCTCACTCCTAACAAGGTGATTGAAACCCTTTAACTAGGTCACATTTAATAGTGTGTATTGTAAACTTTAATAAGTTTGGCCTTTCATAGGGAATCACTTCAAAAGAGTGAGAATGAGTAGCATGTTACTGATGGTTTTCCCAAATTGAGTTTCCACATTAAATCATTGTGTCAAATGTGTTATTTAATATGTTATGTTTCATGTTTACATTTCTCCAAATTGATTTGATAGTGACCTACAAGTTTGAGTGATTGCATAATCTAATGGATGCATGCATGATGAATTTTTTTTATGGATATGGGTTCACTAAGTTATGAAAATTTTAAATTGTACATTTGGACTTTGGATAACTAATTCATCACCCCACCTAGTTATTCTAAATAATTTCAACAATTGATATCAGAGCCATTTGCTTAAGAGGATTAGTGTTAAGGTGCTAGAAGCACAAAGATCATGATGTCAAAAAGAGAAGTACCAAAGCTTAATAGAGATAACTTTCCTACATGGAAAAGTCTTAGGAAGCTACACCTACAAGGTCTTGGAGATCATTCACAATCTACTATTATTGTTGAGCATACTGATCTAGCTAGAGCCATAAATGCTAAAGATCTAAATAAAGAAAGAACACAACCAGATAATGTTGGAGATTGCCTCTGCCCTAAACTATATCAAGTTTGATGATGTTAATGGTTGTGATAGTACAAATAAAATGTGGGATGCTCTACACACTATCTATAGAGGTGACAAAAATTCTCTAAGAGACAAAGATAAAAGTCTTAGAGGTAAGTTCAATGATATGAGAATGCAAGAAAGTGAGAATGTTGCTCAATATTGTTCTACGATAAAAGATGTTGTTAATACAATAAGAGGAGCTACTGGTAAAATAGATGATGATACTATATTGAGAAAAGTTTAGAGAATATTATTGCCCATATATGCTATTAGAGTTTCTACAATACAAGAATTAAGATACAAATTAGGGAATGATCTGACTCTTAAAGTTTTGGTAGGTGGGCTCACTACTTTTGAGCTATCTAATTTTGATAATTACAAACCTAGAAATATTGAATCTACTTTCAAAGCTAAATTGTCATTGAAAGAACCCAATGAGAAGAAGAAGAAAAAATTAAAATATGTGTCTAGAGATAATTATACACTAGAAACGTGACACACTCTAAACCATTCTATCCAATTGTTTCCATGAGTTCAAAATACTTGGATGTTGGCTTAGAGCTCCCTCTCCATAGATCACAAGAGAGTATGATTTGAATATGAGGGCTCTCAACTAAGCCTTAGGAATTCTCTTCTTGCTAGTAAACCATGAAATGGGAGGTTCTCTTAGAGATGAGACACAAGAGTGCAAATGTCTACAAAGGATCCTCAATAATGTAATGAAAATGTAAAATAAACTAGTATGAATATGAAAAATCTAGCTATGTTAAGCAAGGATTAGAGTGTTACAATATCCAAGCTAATTATACTATGTGAGCTAGACTATTGCAACCAAAGAACTAAGCTACCATGCAAGATGCTTCTAAACTAGTATGCAATGGTGGTGATAGAATGAGACAAGGAATGAGAAGTTCTCCACAAAGTTCCAAAGAAACCTAATAGAAAACCTGTAGCATAACAATATTCAAAAGGTGGATGGTTCCTTTGAGGGGGAAATCTCTCTCTCTCTCTCTCTCTCTCTCTCTCTCTCTCTCTCTCTCTCTCTAATTTGTATAGATGGTAGAGATCACGGTCGAGATGATGGAAGATTAATGGTAGAGTTCAAAAATAGGAGTGATCCATGTGCGAATTCACTAGTACAAAAATAACAATATGTGACTAAAAAAACCACTAAAATTTGTATATATGTGACTAAAAACCAGTCAATTGACTAATAGTGGTTAATATCTAGTCTTTTATAACACTACTAAATATACTACTAAGTGATTTTAGTATATTTTAGTCATAAATCAAAATCAATGAAGATCAAAATCAGTGACTAGAATCACTTAGTAGTATATTTAGTAGCATTATAAATGACTAGATATTAACTACTATTAGTCACTGATTTTGATTGTTGATTTAGTCACACATTTAGTTATATAATTAGTAGTATATTTAATCACATATTTAGTCATAAATTTGAAAGTTGATTTAGTCATATATTTATTGTTATATGTAGTGATCTATTTGGTCAGATAATTAGTATATTTAGTAGTATATTTGGTTATAATAGGGCATGATGGAATCGAACCACCATCCTCCTACTTTAAAAGTAGGTGCTCGTCCATTGATCTAATACCCTTTGAAGAATAATCATACAATGTGTACAATATTGTATGAAAACATTTAGTAGCATATTTAGTAGTATATTCAATTATAATAGGTTATGTATAGCATTAGGAGTTCCAAAGCTAGACGAATCGAAGTCATTTTCATTCGAATCTTTCATTATATCAAGTATTGTAAGGAGTATACTAGAATTTGGGCCTTTCTCAGATCATTTAGCTTATAATATCTATGTAGTCAAGTGCCTACATTTAGGTACAAGCATTGCTCTTCCACTTATGATTTTAAGTATTGCCTTAAATTTTGATGTAACATCACCAAGGTCATGCATCAAACATGGAATTGTAGTGTTAGATTGTACATCCACCCTTTGACCATGTAATTACACAAAATAAATGCTTATTTTTTAAGGCAAGAACATATGAAAAAAATAGATTATAAATTATTTTTCATTTCAAAATAAAATGGTGACAACTAAACCCACATGACACTACGCACAAATAAGGCACAAAAGAGTTTATGTTTAGAAGTAATAGTAGCCTAAAGGAAGTAAGTGAAAACATATTAACACTAAAACAATAATTACTTATATAGCAAAATTAAAAATAGATGATGTTTCATCACTTGGGCCACTTCATAAGAGCCATAAGATGCATGATTTAGGCCAGCTCATAAATTAAAAACCATTAAAGAAAGAGTAAGTGTTGGTGTAAATAAGTATTTACTATTTACACTTCACTTAAGTTTACTTAGGCTATTGCATATTCATATTAGTTGTCATATAGGAACCTAGGAGTTTGCATATTCATATGATTTTTCATGTAGACACCTAGGATTTTTCATATTCATATGATTTGTCATGGAAACAACACAGTAGTTTGCACTCCAATTGAGCACATGTTGTCTACTACATATCTTTATAAGATAAACCTTTGCATTCTTATCCTCTCATTGTTGCACATACATTCATGCAAAATGGATGATAATCCACTCTTGGTGGACACGTGCTTGGTTGTTATGCTTATCTCTTTGTTGACTCCTAGTCATATCAATTGCCTTTATATAAAAGGTACTTCTATAATGTATTCATCCAATTATTTGATATACAATCATTTGATCATCATTTGTCTCTCTTGTGCTATCTACTAAGCTTCTTGAACTTAGCATTGGATTGTTTCCTTAGGCAAATTCTTACATGGTATTAGAGCCATAGGAGTTTCATTGCATAGCCATTGGGGAGATTTGTTTTTTGTAGATCAAGGTTGGAGCTTGGTGGTGTAAATCAAATGTTGGCATCACATTCAAAAGGTCAAAAAATCCCCAAAATTGACGTTTTTTCATCAAAATTGGACATCTGAGGTGAAATCTAGAGTCATTTATTTTTTGAAGGTGTGATGATGATGATTTAGGAAAAATAATTACATAGGTGATTTTGAAATAGTGATATCTCCCTCATACAGACTCCTTTTTTTGAGCAATTTTTTTTGTTTTGGGGTAGAATTTTGTGATCTACACATTGGCACAGGTTGTTTGAGATCTCTATTCTTGATTTTTTCTAAAAATTTCCAATACCAATGGGCTCATATGGACAAATATTTAGGTTCTATTTTATTGAAAGTGCATAATTTTTTGTCTACTTTTCAGATCTAGTATCAGTTTGGAGTAATTTGAGTGGACATAGTACTTTCAATATTTGGTCATTTTTGGCCTATTTTGGAACTTTTAATTAATTAGATCCTTGAGAGGTCTTGTGTCTTATCTTTTTGAGTCATATATAGCTTCATATTTTCAGTTGTAAACATCAAATTAGAAGTCCACTTTGGTTCATTTTGAAAAGTGACAATTATACATGCACTTAGTATATAGTGCCAAAAATATATTTAGGGAGATTTGCATTGATTAGTACATCATGAATGAGGAAGATTTAATTACCTTGACAACAAAAAACTATAAGAAATGGAGTGAATTAGTTCTCACTTATCTTAGTGAGCATAATGCATTTCCATATGTGAAAGGACTTTCATACAATGGTGACACTATTACGATCATTTGTCATGCACTCTTTCTACATATGGATATAGAGGTTATGGATTCACTTGATGACATGAAGTCAACTAATTTTTATGATATTTGGATCTATCTTTGGGAGATGTATAAAGATCCACATGTTCCTCCATTCCAAGAAGATCTTTTACCTCTAATTATAGCTACTAATTCTCCTATTGATATTGCATCTATTGTTTCTCTTGATGATGCTTGTCTTCACATAGCCATGGATTCAAATGATTCAATACAACAAGATATTCATTGTCTTCTAGGCTCAATTCTTTGGGATGACTTCTTGATAGACATTGTAGGTTTGTTTGTGGAGTCCTACATTGAGGATATGAGAGACACTATTGATGATATACATCTTCTCTTTATTGAGGATGATTCTTCTTCAATTGTTGCTAGGGAACACTCTAAGTCTCATGATTCTCCACTTGATCTTTCTTTCTAGTTTGATGTGATTGTGAATACTTTCTTACAACATTTACAGGAGGTTCCTTTCACTTCAAAGAATACATTTGAGTCTTTGGACATTGCTTTACATGAATCTCAAACTTTACTTGAGATGTCAAATTGCATGGTTGATCATGCTCATGTGTTGCAAATTCCTATGTAGTTTCCTAAGATAGATTACATTCGAAGAGTTCTTCCTATTGATTGGGGAGGATTATTTTGTACACCCATGACACAATTTCTTCCTCAAGGGAGAAATATCATTCAGTTTTCATGCTGCAACTTCTACATTGATCTAGGAGCATATTTCATGGGTATAAATTCTACATTGGGGTGGGGGGGTGGGGGGGCTTCTTTGTTTCTCTTCCTACTTCTTTTGAGGAGGCATCTTGGTCTTTGAAGTTTGATCCACATTCCTATATAGAGAAATTGCCATTTTTTCCTTATCTATCACCATCTTCTATTAGACTTGATCTTGATTGGTTTGTGACATCTTCATTATTCAAGGACATGGTGACACATCTTTAGATTTTAGAGATAACATACTTCATATGGATTGCCCTTCTATCTTCCTATCCACAATGGGAAGCCTTCTTGCATTTTTATTTGGTGTATATTCTTCCTAAAGGGAGAAATGTTATTTGTAGGCATTGGATTCTCTTTTCTCTTCAAGAACTCATCATTCTTGTAGGAGATCATTCACCATGGGGGAAATTTCATTTCTTCTCATTTCATTCTTATGGAGGTATTCTCTATTGTATATACATGATGTATGTTATAATAGGGGGGTCTTGATTACTCCATCAATGCATGCATCTTACTTTATTTTTTCTTCTCTCTTTTTGGGGGAGGGTTTTTCCAATGTGGTTTTCCCTGTTTCTCCATTTTATGATAGATTGCATTGCATATCATTTGCACTTGCATATTGTACATGGGTACCTAACATGGCTTAGTTGCTAGGACCCATCTTGCATTATTATCTAGCTTTTGTGAGCTTAAGTACATTTCCTTAAGTTACACTTAAGGGCGGTGTTGGTGTAAATAAGTATTTACTATTTACACTTTACTTAAGTTTACTTAGGATAATTTATATTCATATTATTTGTCATGTAGGCACTTAGGAGTTTTCATATTCATATGAGTTGTCATGTAGACACCTAGGAATTTGCATATTCATATGAGTTGTCATGTAGACAAAACAGTAGTTTGTACTCCAATTGAGCACATTTTGTCTACTACATCTCTTTACAGGATACACCTTTGCATTCTTATCCTCTCATTGTTTCACATCAATTCATGCACAATGGAGTATAATCCACTCTCGGTGGACATGTGCTTGGTTGTTATGCTTATCTCTTTGCTGATTCCTAGTCATCTTTGTTGCCTTTATATACAAGATACTTCTATAATGTATTCATCCAATTATTTGATATAAAATCATTTGATATCCATTCTCATTTGATCATCATTTGTCTCTCTTGTGCTTTCTACTAAGCTTCTTGATCTTGGTGTTGAATTATTGCCTTAGGAAAATTCTTACATGGTATTAGAGCTATACCAAATTCTTATAGTAAGTATACTTGTTTTGTAATAATGTTAGTAATTTATCTCATCTCCCTTGTGAAGTACTAAAAAAAATGAACTAAAGGCATCATAAAAGGGTCTATAAAACATTTATACCCCTCAGCAAGCATCTTTACAATAAAAAGTGTTAAACTTATGATTGAATTAGTTGAACTTGTCTCAAGTGATATTTGAGGTATAGTAGCTACTAAAAGATGTTTCTTTATCAATTCTTCAACCTTGTAATGATATCTTAATATCCTATTTTGTATTCATGACATCTATGGAAAATGCAGCAAACACGATTTTTAATAGTCTAAAAAATGACTTCTGTATACCTAATAGCTTTTTGTTAAAACAAAGCTTGAGTAATTGTAAAATAATAGTAAAAGATAACTATAAGTAGATAACATTCAAAATTAAGGTTTGATGTATAGAAAGTCTATAGTTTCAAAATATTTGATTCGTTTGCACATAGTTGAGTAATCTGTGACACATTTTTTTGAATGAATAGATGCGGTTCCTTTTATAACAACTTATTCATAACATCAAGGCTCTATGCTGAATATATTGAGGGATCTTTACTTTTCCTCGAAGGCTATAAGCTGTTGAGTAATTTTTCCAAATAATTGTAATTTATATTAGCAATAGGTTAGGGTTCTAATGCCTAAGATAGGAGTTATATTTTGTAGCCATTTCTTTGTCCTTAGGCTCTTTTACCAGTACAACTTGCATGGTATTACACAAAATATCATTTAGATGCCATAGCTAGTGGTTATCTAGGAAATATGTTTACAACACTCAATTTTTTCCAAAAGATATGTGGCATGAATATTTTCAAATTTAACATAATACTACACTCTTGATTCCATCTCACAAATTTTTGAGAGTAATACTCTACACAAGCATAACCATAGTATTTCAAAGTTTGTACAAATCACATTTAATTCAACTATACAAGACTATAACATACTAACCATTGCCACTATAGAAATGCATTATAAAAAAAGAAAGCATGGCCATGTGCTTTGGGGGCTATAGTTCCATTTATAGAAAATAAAATTAGTAAAGAAAATAGGCATACAATCATCTATAACATATTTATTTAAAATCAACCAAACATACTGAGGAAGGAATAATGAGAAAACCTCAATCATGTAAAATCCTTTAAGAACATGTAGCTCATATAAGTTCTAAACAAGAAGACATATAACATATCAAATAGAACCCCTAATTCAGTTTTATCATGTCTTAAAGAGTTTAGAAAATACTTGACAAGCCTCTTGGTATCTTTGACCTGCCTTACTTGAACACGATCTGTTATGAAGGTTGTACAACTTAGTCTACATATCAAACATAGACTTATAGTATTCATGTGCATGTT
The DNA here is from genome assembly GCA_028749045.1 of Cupressus sempervirens. NCBI lineage: Eukaryota > Viridiplantae > Streptophyta > Pinopsida > Cupressales > Cupressaceae > Cupressus > Cupressus sempervirens. The sequence continues at coordinate 317,144,254 of CM053788.1, forward strand.
GTATGTTTTCATGTCTTCTATTATTTGAATTATATAGTATTCATGTCCTTGTTGTATATATTCATGTCGACTTTTTTGTATATATTCATGTCAACTATTATTTACTTTCAATTCTATAGTATTTATGTGCCTTCTATATATACTCATACTTTGTTGTTCTTTGTTTCTCAAGGAAGCTACAACTTTTGTCTTAATGTTGTAGTCCCATGAATATCTTCTAGATGGAGCTTGCATGGCTTAAATTTTCCATGTGTCATGATACAAGTTGTCCTTTGGTTTATAAAAATTTTCCCTTTTCATAATGGGATCCTCTCATAGATGAACACTAAAATGTGAAATTCAATCAGCTGACCTTGGAATTAACTCCAACCTAATGTTAAATAACAGAAAAAATATTGTTTATCAATTTTCAATGTTTATAGAAGGAAAAAATTCAAGAGACTTCAAAATGTTGATTAATCTTTCTATTACAAGAGACATGGTTGCTCAATTTTAGCATGTTAATATGATCAAATCACCTCAATTTAAATTTTCCAAATTTAATTTATTTCTTTTGTTAATAACTACTTACTTGTGATGCCTATATGCTAGTCAACATTGCAACACCAAACAAAAGGAGAAAGTCCATGATTAAAAATGCTAATGCACCAGGATACTATGTTGCTAAATGGTTCATCCATGGCCTGAAGGAGGAAGGAGAACTTTGACCTATCACTAGTTTTATGTTTCCAAATAAATATTATAATTTCAAATTGTCTAAACCTTAAACATGATTAACAATAAAAGTAAATTAGTAAATCGTTCTTATTTTATTTGGTAGTGAAGAAGACATACATTGAAAAGTGACAATGCCACTAATCAGCATTGCAGAAGTTTCCATAAACAAAAACAAGAAATTGTCCCATTTATTGTTTTGTGCCATAAGAACAATAACCAACTCAAATATCACTTCTTGTTTAAAGATAAATCTCCAATACATGAAAAAATATACTAAGTTCTAAAGGCGATAATGATTTTCAAATATCACAATCAAATGAATCTCACCTTACTAACACAGTTGGATATCCAAGGGCAATGATGATCAAATTCCTCAATACAATGGTTGCAAATAGAAAATGCTTAGAACACATAGGTCTGACTATCTAAATATTGGAAAATAAAGTTATTGATGAGAATAGAAAAGAAAATAAATAAATAATAAAGACATAATTAAATTAAAGATGAAGGAACCCACAAATTTGAACAAACTTAAATCTATGTAGGAATTTGTATGAAAGGATATAAAATAAAGCACCTTGCAAGTTGGGCACAACTATGACCAACACCCTACCAATTGAGCAGGATTGTTTGCCTTAAGATTCAACAAAGATTCTTGCCCCATGAGTACCAATAAAAAATCTCAAGAAAACACTTGAAAATTAATATCTGAACACTCTTTTGATTGAAAAGGAAAATGAATCAGAAAAGAAGTTACTAAGTTATGTGCTTCAAATCATTTGTATGAGACTTATTTTCACAAAATAAATGAAGCAAATGAACCCAAAAACATATCATTACTGATCTATTTAGAAACAAGTGTTTCATCTCTACATTAGAGACTTCAAATGATAAAGGAGAAACAAAGCAACAATATCAAGAAAGATTGCAAGATAGTGCAAGGCTCCATATAGATCCACAAAAAATGAAATCAGATAGTACTAAATCAAATAATATTATGATTTCTCACACCATGGATGATGAAATCTCTACTTTCCTATCTATCTTTGGACACTCCTATATTATAGAATTTTGAATATGCCTAGCATTATCCACTTAGGTATGCTCAGCCTAAGACATACTCCTATGGATGTTATTACATTGTCCATTTAATTTGTGTGGCAAATGATGTTACCAATAGAGTATTCTAGAATCTATCTAAGAAAATAATAATCAATGGTTAACTTAATGGAAAGTTTATGGTCTATAGATATGTTCCACAAGCTCCTAAATTTCTTTTTTAGTGAGAGACATCTACAATGGAAACCTAATAAAGGTAAAATTCTCCTTCCTCTATTCAATGAGAACTTGACCTGACATGAACACGTTGACCTAGAAAATAAGGATAAGGCCCCTCTTCTAGAAAATCCTAGAAAATTGGGATAAGGTACTCACAATCTACCTTCCTTATCTTGAACTTTACATTATCACTAAAAATGACTATTACATCTTGATTCAACCCCTCAACCATGCCAAACTAGGGCCCATATATAACATTATCTCTCATTGCAAAGGCATATACTCTGACAAGTTTTTTTTATCAACATTTCTTGTGATTTCTTCACTAGGTGGATGGGGTAAAAAATTACATGTGACTACATATGGGTTTATATGAGATTCAAAAAGTGGTAAATTAATAGTGAATTCACAAGGACATAATTACAAAAGTATGTTGACAGTCTTAGGTCTAGAAGAATAATTGGATGGGATCAAAGAGAGTATTAAGAACTTTGGGTGAAATAAGATCAGACTATTGCTTGTGATTAATGATAGGGAAGTATGAGTTGGATTGAGTCCAAAAATAATAATGACTAGGAAAATAATCCTAGTTTTATTGAGAATATTAGGATTGTGTCAGAGGACACTTTATGAAGAATGCTAGCATCAAAACTTGTAGTTTGTGCAAGTTTTGTCAAATCTATATGTAAGTCTTTCATAGTGTTGAAAAGCACTAGAACAACAGTCATCAAAATCACTTCTCTTCCTAATTATAGATTCCTAAATAGCATACACAATTTAAAGTTTAAACCAAAAGCTTGCATTG